>JAPSES010080225.1:0-26571 GCA_029822895.1 Maxillicosta whitleyi | reverse complement strand
ATCAGATTGATAATAGTCTTTCTATAGGAATTGATACAAAGGCTTTTAAATTTATGACATTTTGAATTTACTACCTTTTATGTCATTTTAATTGTCTTGTCTTATAGGCCTAGCAGATGCATCAAATAAGCCCAGATAAAATGAGAATCAAACACCAAAGATTTTAGATACATTTTTAAGATAAAATTGACATTTCAAGATGTATATCCAAACTCAAAACAATCTAGGTTCTAAACAAGTTGTTTTTCCCCTTCACATTTTTATGAACAAGCCAGAAATTGTGCGGTACATTTTCTAAAGGCGACAATAAGACAGATCAAGATATTCTTCTGTCATTTTGTTATAACCCACTTTGGCAAAAAACTTCACAAGGAGTGATACGGGAAAAAAAGCCTGATGCTATCAGGAGGAGGTTTTTTTTGATGATCTGAGTATATTTTTGGTCTTAAACTGATAAGACGAATCATTTTACACACAATGATTCCAATACAAAACATCATTTGAGCCACCCAAATGTGCTTTTCATGCTGGTGAGACGCTGCAGATTAACGTCTGGGCTTTGAAAAGTAGTGGAGTCTGATAAAAGATTACATTAAACAGTGTTATCATTACTACATGTATTAGTAATTTTGCTGTGATGAAAATCAATCTGTTACGTCCAAAGGTAAACATGATAAATGCTTACCTTTTCATTGGGGAACTTAGCCGAATGCACACCAACAATAACCAATCCATCTGAATGACAGATTAAAACACACACAAAAGAGAACACAAAAATATTACAATTTTTTTGATTAAATGTTTCACCTTTTCTTTAGCTTCATAACTGTTTGTAAGATGACCGAATCATTCATTTTGCCAATTTCTGCCATAATTCTGCCTAAAATCAGTAAAAGATGCATATGTAGCTCGAACTCATGATCACCTGCTTTTACCACAAGCAAACAAAGACACCTGTTCGCACACACAGAGTGATATGCCATAGTTATTCATGTTGGCAATAGGATAAAACATTTCGTGATTTTTAATGATACCTAGGGGTTTGTTTATCACGGTTAATGACTGTGAAGAACCATGAAACAGTAGTCTTGTGTTTAAATCCTGTTTAGTTCTAAGAAATCATCAAAGAGAATACATGAATACTTCCAACACTACTCTTATTGTCCAGACAGAGCCCAGTTGATTATTATTGTTCCCTTGTTTAAGATCAAAAGTTACACAACTGAGTGGCCTAGAGCTGTGGAGAATACTTTTTTAGAACGCTCATGCTCTTTCAGATAGACTTCTCTGTGGTTCTGAAATGCAGATATCTCGATAAGTTCCTTCCTGTTTTCCAGTCAGTGTTTTCAGTTTGGGAATCAACAACCACTTCTGCACTTGTAAACACCGAAAAAAACAAAGCTGCTGTGGTGTGATACGAAGATTAAATGTATCTTGTTGAGGAAATACTTCATTTGAACATGAAGGGCTGAAGATGATACATTGATTCATCATTTCTATATATATATTAAAAGGATAATGTATAACTGTTTCACCTCACTCACATTATAATAACATTATTAGGCCTACTTTGCTAGTAACAAGTGTACCTAATGAAGTGGCCTGTGAGTGCATATGCTGCTGCTGTAGTCCATCCGCAGCAAGATTTGACATGTTGTGTGTTCAGAGATACTCTTCTACTGTTGCCTTTCTATCATCTCAAACCAGTCTGGTTATTCTCCCTCATCCTCTGACATCAAGAAGGCAATTTCACCCAGAGAACTGCAGCTCACTGGATATTTCCTATTTTTCCAAATCGTTTTCCGTAAAGAGATGATTGTGTGTGAAAATCCCAATGGATCAGCAGTTTCTATGATACTCAGACAAGTCTTTCTGGCACCAGCAAACACACCACATTCAAAGTCACTTAAATCACATTTCTTTCCCATTCTGATTGACGGATTTAACTTTTCATCTTGACTCTTTATATGCTTAAATATGTCAAGTTCCTGTTGTGTGATTGGCTTATTGTGGTTGCTTTGAACAGAATTTACTAATAAAGTGGTCTTTGAATGTATATAGACTTGTTAATTCTTTATTTTCATGCACAAAAGGCACATAACCTTCATGGATTTACAAGATGTCACAGACACACCAGACATTTTATTACTAAATGACCTTGACAGTGCATTCTGTCATCTCTCCCAACCTTCCATCCATCCATTTTCTGAACTGTTTAGTCTCTGTGAGGGTCACAGGGTTGCCAGAGCCTATCCCAGCAACAAACAGGTGAAGGCGAGGTACCTCCTGGGTGTGTCACCAGTTCATCACAGGGTTAACATACACAGATGAATAACCATTCACTCTCACATTCACACCTATGGGTGAGGTAGAGTGAACAATTAATCTATTACAGTCAATGTGTGTGTGTGTAGCTGGAGTACCCAGAAAGAACCCATATAGAAAGGTCACCAAACACCAATTGGTGCTAGAATCAAACCCAGGAAATTTTCATTATCACTCAGCCAAAATAAATAATTTTACCAAAGCGTTATCCCTCACATTCCTGTAAAAATAAAAACATTAGAAGACAGTTTTTTTTTGTTTTTTTTACCTAACACATGCACCAAAGCTGGTCCTCCTTTGGATTGTCATTAAACCTGCTGGTCTCAAATCTAATGAAAGATGTTCAACTTGATAAAAGGCTCTAATCATCGTTGTTCTTTCAGAGACAATATATTTAATGTTTGGCATTTTGTTCATATCATACATCTGCCCACAAAGGTTAAATGGTCAACCTAAATCTCCCGTAGATGTGAATGAAGACAGTAGAATATCAACCGGAACCACATTTACTTTATGAAGTTTCCATTGGCAAAGCAAATTTGTTCATCTCCGAAAAGCAGCCAGATTAACATTCTGCTGTTAAGATGCTGGACAAGACAAGTAAAAAAAAAAAAAGTGAGAGTTAATGGTTGTTTATCTGTATATGTCAGGCTTATGATGAACATCCAGGTTGTACCCCACCTTCGTCCATACTGTGACACTTATACCACGACGTTCTTGAGAATTAAACATATCAGAAAATGAATGAATGTTTAAGACACATTTTGCTCAAGAATCTGATCTACAAACTGAAAGACAAATCATAATATATTGCTTTACATGTAACTCTTCAAAGTAGACTGAAAAAACAGAAATAACACAATGGCTGCAAGTGCGTTTGTATTATCTAGATGTACTTTCATTCATTTTATCCATAATTTTACAATCCCATTTGGAACAAAAAGACATGGTCCACTTCAGATGGCAAACCATATAAATAAACCCATTGTCCATAAATAAACCTATCAGGACATTTCCTTTGCACACATCAATGAGCTCTATATTCAAGCCCGACACAATCTGCAGTGAATTTCATCACCCACTGCCTATGCCAGGCTGTAAAGTTCCAGCACAGATTGTAGTGACGATGGGTGGGGGGATGGACTGTGGGAGTGACTGGACAGAGTGGCTCCCACACCTCACTGACCAGAGCAGCAAACAGAATGTACCCTCGGCAGTGCCAGAGATAAGGCAAGTATGATAATGTGTGGGGGCACCGTGTGTATATGAACGTGCATGTTCTGTGGGTGTGGGGTGCCGAGTGCCCTGCTTGACACGCTGCTGAATTTTAAGTTGTGGCTTCCTCAGATGATCCCTTGAGTGAATTCCAAAGATGCCAGAGTCAGTCGGATGTGATTATACTATGGCTATATGGAGAGCCATACAGTAAACAATTACTGGCCCCATCATCACTGACACTGCAGCTTAGACTTATTTTTAGTTACTATCTCTTCACAGCTGAGATAAGATGTGCTGCAGCGTCGCTGCCCCAGTGAACTTACTCGTTTCTGTGACGCAATATGACATATGTCAACCAAATCCTCCTTCCTCTAACTAGAAGAATATATATTGTTAAACGAATCAAACATTTCATCATGTAAATTAAACTACACAGATGAAATTGTAAGCCATGGCAAGGCAACATTATATTGTACATTACATAACTTGTGATGTACTGAAATATCAATCTTACTGACGTGGGCCATCACCAGCAAATATTGACGACAACAATGTAAATCTGTTGTATTATCATAAAGGTCCAGCATGTACGTTTTAGGGAGACTAAATATTATATATTCAGAATAATGTTGATATATGAATTGTCACCTCAAAGGCAGCTATTTATTTCTGCAGGGGGGAATGTATGGTATGTGCTGTTAAATGCATTATATTTGAGTGGAGTTTTTATCCCATGAACTTAAAAACCGTTTAGTTGAGGACCTTTTGAATTTCTTGTTGCCAGCAGAGATGAAGGTGAGGTTGGTACTGGGTTAGTTGCACTGCTAGATGTCACATAATATTACATATGGACCTTTAATGACTTAAAGGGTACCTGTAGTGAACTTTCATTGCTCGCCATCAAAAGATCACTTATATAGCAGCTTATATATTATAGTACTGGTGGTTATAGCTCCCGAATGGGTTCTGTCGCAATTCACGTCATAAAAAGGTCCAATATTGTGCACTGATGGAGATTTCTTACTGAATTGGTAACACACAAAGCACACTTAACATTGTAAGCATGACTAGTACACGTATCTAGACTAGTACACGTAAACTTTGTAGATTTCTTTAATATGCGCTCATTCAAAGATAGTGTAATGATGGGTTGAAATGATTATTTATAATGATTATTATGTATTTGGTAATGGCTACTGCAACAGTACTGTGGCACAAAATATCAGTTTGTGTATTGGCACAGAGCCAATAAAATATTAGCATTTGTACTGTGACAATAAGCAGAAAGGACATTTTGCTTCCACAGAGCCAATCATGGATACTGTTCCATGAACTCATGAGCCTCTTGTTGCCACAGAACTGTGGTGATATAGACGTACACACCACAAAAAAATTATGTCAATCTGAAAAAGTTTCAAATCATTTTGGCCTTTTGTTCACGGTGACATCAGTTTCGTCAGTGCCCTGGAACCGTATTTTTGGAGAATAACAACAGAGCAGAAATATCTAACAATGCCACCCTCGCATTGCTGTATGGATAGGCAACAAACACCATATTTTTTAAACAGTGACACCATAGTATTGTTCAACCAGAAGAAAACCCTGAATATAAGCTCATACACATGCTCCCTGTATTCTTCTGTGGTTTTAAGTGTATCCTACAGCTCTGTCTGTGTACAGTGCCACATATTGTTGTGGCATACGTATGATACCATTTTAACTCAGTTTTCATGTTTCCACCTGGACACAGATATTTCTTGAAATGATACATGTTGGTACGCAAAACCTTTAGAATCTGCAAAAAAAAAAAAAAAAAAGAAAAAAAAAAGTGGCAGCAGGGAGACAGGTTACCAATATACACATGATGTAATGAGGGCACTGATTGGCTCTGTGGTGATAGCTAAATGAGAAAGTTAGTACCACAGTACTTCGGCAATAGCCAATTCATATTTTAATAATGATTTTTTTCCTCTAATATAAACAGGAGAGTAAATATCATTAAGAAAAAACTCAATTAATGAACAATAAAAATCTGCATTGGCCTAGATTGAACTTAACAAATAGTGCAACCTTAAGCAGAACTTGTTTAGGATAAAAAAAAAAAAAATACCTACAAGCACAAGCTAAACTGCTCATACCTTCGACAGAGTGCTTCTTCTCGAGGTGGTGCAGGTCTGGCAGGATGTGCATGCAGTTGATGCAGCAGTATGTAAAGAAATCCAACAGCACCACTTTACCAGCAAGCTCCTTGTTCACAGACAGAGGCCCTTCCGTGTTCAGCCAATCCAAGCCTGGAGCAAAGCACAGAGTGGAAAATGATGTTGTCATCTAATTAATTACATTTAGTCACAGTATGGGAAATCACTGTCATACAAAGATGATAGTAATAGTCACATAATACCCTGTGAGAATATTTTTGTCTCCTGCACAAAATTGGTTTAACATGGTGAAACACTGAACAGCTTACAGGATTAAATGGCTTTAAGTGTTCATATTGTCAGAGGTGTTAGGCTATACATTATCTAATAGCTAAATTACTCTTTGTAAATCTAGATCACGCCTGCTGATTTTGCCCACGTGCACACTTCATGCTATTAATACCTTCTGACCTGGAGTTATGAAGTCAGTGGCTCATGAATGGTAATAAAATTAATGAAAAGTCTGTTTGACATTTGACGTTCTGCTGCAGATCACCATCTGCTGGTGTGATGAGATACTGCCAACATGCCTCATAAATTAACATGTTCCTTTAAGGCATTTAAAGTAAATCACCTATGGTGTCACTGTCATCTCAGCTTGTCAACAGAAAATCACTCCATAAACATCATTTCTAATGGACACACGAATGTGATTTATTAAGCTTACAATAATTAGGACCTGCACTGACAACACATTTGTCTCTCTTAAATCATGACCCGACACTATGCTTGTTATCTTATGTAAACTTATGTTATTGTCATATGGTACAGTTGTAGTTGAAACAGACATTAAAAACACCACTTCCATTCTTACTTGTATAGTATTTTTGCTGTTATTTATTGATATGCCAGAAAAGAAAAGGAAGTCAACTAAATATTACCACTACACAGAAATTGACTGGCACCTTCTAGAAAGTTGCTTAATGTCACAACAAACAATTGGAAGCACTGTGTCCTATTAGAAATTAAAAGCTTTTGATTGTGTGGCACTAAATCTTTTTTGTTTTTTGCCTCTTTTAACTGCTGAATGATCATTAAAGACACTTATGATATTAATAATTAAGATAGCTAAGTTAATAAGTTGAGTGGACCAAAACTGATCAAAACCAGATGAATAGGCTCGAGACATTGCCAAGTTGTCATTTACAATGTATAACAATACTAGGACAATATATGGGTGGGTTTTTTAAACCCTTGAAGCTCAATTCTCCACTAAAAACTGTGTTGAGGCTTGTTCAGGAATGTACTGTTAGCAAACTGTGGGCTGACAGCTGAGAGGGCCAGAGCTGGAAAATGGTCTGACCTGTCTGGAAATCGGGTATCTTCAGATCCTCTGTCTCATCTAGTTTTTTCAAATATTCGTAGACAAGACTTTCCTTTTCTTGCTGTGTCGCTGCGTCATCTAGGGCGTAATCCAGCTGACTTTGGATGGGAAATAATGTAGAGAGGCTGCTCTGCGACGCCATGTTTCCGACAACAACCGGGCTGATAGGTAAATACAAGTAGATTCGCAGCTGTGATTTCGACGAGATTAAAAGAATATAGAAAATATCAATAATTTATTATGTATCAGAAATATTTTTCAGAATAAATATTATAGTCAAACGTTTAAGTTGTGCATTACAGAAAACTCCACAGGCGTTAATTCGAACGATTATGTCTTATGGGATATAACGAAAGTGCTGCTCTCTTTCTGAACGTGTCTTTACTGAATTCGTTTTAGCACTGGCGGTAAGTGCTAATACGTAGTGGTGCTAACATGCTGTAGTAGGTGATTAAAACATCTGAATATTGTAAATTATATTTTCCAAGACGTTATCCTTAAAGTACAACGGAATTTAACAGTACTCTCAGACCTACTGTGATTATTACTAAGGACCTTTGCGGGATGTTATTAAACGTAAAATGTTTTGTAATAACTAGGGTACTGAGGAGGTTGTTTGGTAACGCCAGACAGTTCTCTCTTTTTTGCTTCAAATGTCACAGAAGGACGACTCTGAAAGTGACATTTGGGACTACAAACCTCTTGGGAAGAAAAAGAAGAAACTAGAATCAGCGTCTGTCAGCGGAAATGTGGCCAAGAAAAGGTGCACTTCCAGAAAAACCTCCAAGAAAGACACCTCTTCAACTGTCAAATCTCCGTTGGGTAAAAGATCTTTGACCGTGAACGCAACTGGAAATGAAGATGTTAAACCTCCTGTTATTAAAGACCAGCGAACCTGTTTAGAAGCTCCGAGCACACCATCGAAAACAGCTACCCATGATACTGTCCAGACTGACCACAATGGAGAGGGACCATCGTCTGGAGACTTTTGTCCTATTTGTCAAATGCCTTTTTCCATTTTGGTGGTTCAGTCTCAGAGATGGCATGTTGTTGAATGTCTTGACTTCAACAGGGACACATGCAAAGGTATTTTAAAACATAATTTGACAACTCATTTATGGAAAACAAATTTAACAAATAGCAAAGACCTCAACAAATATGTTAAAGTATGCATTTATTGAACAAGACTTGTACAACACACCTGCTATATGTTATCAGTGTGTGTTTGTGTTTACGTGGTAATTGTTTTAATGAATGGAATGATGCAGATTCACATTTTTATATTAAGCAAAATCAGTTGCATTGTCTTCTTCATATACACTGTTTAGTTTGTCTCAAACTCTGAAGTAAAAAAAAAAAAGACATGAAAAAAATCATAAAAGGAAGAAGTCAATTACATATGCACCCATCAATGGTCATTAATCACAGAAAAAGTAACGGAATACAACATATTTAACATAAATGTACATATGAATCAACTCATAAACACAGTTTGAGAAGGGACAGAAAGAAGCAATGGCTTATCTAGTTCTACCCCTTCCTTATTTCCAATAACCAAATATGATTCCTTCATAGGCTATCTATCACATTAAAATAGATAACAATGAATAACTACTCATTGCACCTTTGTATTGGTTAACTGTAGCCATAGTGTGTATAAATCATGCTTTTCTGAAAACAGATAAAGTATAGATCTTATAATTGTCAAAAAAAGATACATCAGAGCCTCCAAATAAAGAAGAGGTAAAAAGTTTCAATATTCCATAATACACAACATAGCCCCCAAAAAAGTACTTTAATTTACTGCTGCAATTATATTTCAGCAGCAATTTTTTTATCCTTAAATGATGCAATTTTAGTTTCTTATTTTTATCAACAACCATTAGTTTCATAAAGATTTAACTGTGTCAGTGGAAGGTCATGTGGTCTGATGAGTCCAGATTGACCCTGTTCCAGAGCTGATGGGTTCATCAGGGTGAGAAAAGAGGTGAATGAAGATGAAGTGATTAGCCATCATGCTTAGTGCCTACAGTACAAGCCTATGTGGGTTATGTTCTGGGGTTGCTTCAGGTGGTCAGATCTAGGTTCAGCAATGTTATGGGTCCAAAAGATGAATGTAATAAATGCTGCAACACTGAATATGTTTATTGCAGTGATGCCGCAGCGAATTTTTTCTGTACTCAAAGATAAAGGTGGTCCAATATAATAGAATGTGAGAGTTTGGCTGTGTACTTTATGTAAGGCACTTTGATATTATATTTCATTTGACACTACCATTGTTGCAAATTTCTGTGCCCTTCTTGGATTTTCAATATTTAGTTTGTTGTGATATTCAGAAACCAGTAATAAATAAATAAATAAGTCAACAGCAAAAAAAATGAGGTCTTAAATTGCATTCATAATAGTCTTAAATTCAATTAACTGAAATCCTGAAATTCTTTATTAATTTAAGCAGTATGCAGCTAATGAATATTTAAATGAATATGCAAGGACAGACTAATGTTGTTTTTTATCTGCTCATACAGAATGTCCAGACGGCCTCCTCTGCTCCTCAACCTTTCCAAACCATTACAAGAAATACAACCACACATTCCTTGCTCACAGTCGAGCAACTGGAGATGCACAGCTTCTCAGTCTGTCCCAGCAGGCAACAACTGGTGGGGACTCTGGTCTGGGTTGTCTCCAAAGGTTCAGGAAAGCTGATGAAGATGACTCAACCTTAGATACATCACAGGACAGTGCCCTCAGTGTTTCAGTGCTATCTAACAACAGTACCTCCTCTTTACATAATCACAATGGAACACCGCCGACTAAAATCACTAATGGCCTTCTGTTACTGCGCTCACCCGGACCAGAAGATTTTAAGAAAAAGAAAGGCTGGTCATCCTCAAAAGGCCGGAAGTCTATCAGTTCTTCCCAAGAAAGCAAATCAGACCTTTCATCTACTCCAACCAAGACAAAAAATGAAGGTCACCCAGGTGATGGTCTTCTCAAATGTGAACTTTCTCCTTACAATGATGAGGCAATATCCTACTCTCCTCTCTCTGAGCTTCCTGTAGAGACTGAAGTGAGCAGGAGTGAACCAAGAAAAGCCCTTTTTAATAGTGATACATTGAAAGCTGAGGATGATGACTCATTAATGTTGTACAGTGACAGTTTTTCAAGTGAAGATGAGCTCTTAGCTGAATTTCTTGATAATTTTGAAACCAGTGACGTACCGATGAAGGAACCTGTTCTGTCAAATACCCAGCTGAATCCATTCGCCTCATCAACACACAGTAATCAACAGGCTACCTCTGCTGTTGCTGCAAATACATTTACTCCCACAAGGGAAAAAGAAGAGCTTGAAAATTCAACAAGCGTTGGCAGTGCTTGTACGAACAGCATCCAGTCTCCTCAGAGTATTGTTTTAGAGCGTTTGCGAGAAACTATTTTAAATTCCAATAACCTGCCTTTTAAAAACTTGGATGATAGCAGTATTCAGGCAGAGAAATTTCAAACCATGCCACCTCAGAAGATCCAGAGCAAGGCAGGTCCGGCTTCCGGTCTCAAACAGATGGACATTGGTGTGTTTTTTGGAGTCAAACCCCTCAAGGAGAAGGAGGTCAAGAGTGAACCACATGAACCCAGTAGGACCTCTGGTGAAACCACAGGTGAGAACTCAGGGCAGAGAAGACAAAGGAGAGAAAGACAGGGGAGAAGTAAAGCCACCGCAGGAACCTCACAAGACACAGTGACTGGAGGGAACAATGGAGGAGATACTCAGGGAGAATCAGGGAGAGGTGGGACTAGAGGATGGAGACGAAGAAGGTGGAACAGAGGAGGAGCAGATGGGGGAGTGGAACAGTTACCACGGTGTCCGTTCTACAAGAAGATTCCAGGTGAGTGACAGAATGTCAAATTGTTGCATCAGTTTAAAAGTTAATTATGTTTCTCTTTTGTGATGGAGGTGTTTGTAAAATGTTCCTTAGGTACAACATTCGCCATAGATGCCTTCGGGTATGGAGAGATTGCTGGTGTTACCGCATACTTCTTAACCCATTTCCACTCTGACCATTATGGAGGGTTGAGGAAGAACTCCACTTTCCCAATATACTGTAACAGAGTAAGTTAAAATTTGATCTACACAGCATGATCTTATATTCTTTATGGTACTTTAGGGAAGTATTTGGTTTAGAAGAACCTTACATCGTTTCTTTCTTTCTTTTTTTTTTTTTTTACAAAGGAGAGGAAAGGAAAAGTGTATCCGTTACAATATGCCTGCACTTTTGCATGTTAATGAAATAGGATTTTCCACCCAAAGGCCCATTAGTTCTTGAATACTGCAGAATAAATTTGCTACTTTGATTGTACAGCGAAACGATTTTTTTTCTCTCTCTCTCCAAAGAATGCATTCTTCGGAATGCATAGAGGGGCAGCTTCATTCATTTATCTCACTACACTGCATTAGCTTGGGGTAATGAAAATATGGTTGCAGTTAGCAGCTGTGAATACCAATTTGCTGGGTCGTCTTTCCATATTGGAGTTGTGTGGGGTGTGCTGCATTTTTATTTATTTTTTTATTTTTTTATTTGAGGGCCTATTGGTTGTTTCCTGCAATTTTACGAGACAAACATATTTAGCTCTAGCTGTACGTGTGTGTGTGTATTAGTAAAACACATAAATAAAAAATGTAAAATGCTGTTAATAAGGTTGTTTTCAGGTTGGTCAAATGAAACTTGTAGATGATCATATTGAGGGGTACACAGGCTACTTCATTAATTATCATAGAGTAAAAGTGGTCACACAGACTAGATTCGGTCCAAGTCCTGCTGTCAAATGGGTCATCATATATCACAGTGGAATGTGTTCTCTTCGGATACAAACTAAAAAGAGACTTACTGGGACTCCACAGGGATTGTCTTTATTTGGTAGGTCACAGAAAATCATCTTTGGCGCTAGGTGGGTCACAGCCCAGAAAAGTTTGATCAGAATCAATGAGTATATTTCCATGTAGACTTTGAAAAGGAATGCATTTTCTCTAGCATTTTAAAAAAATATGTATTTTTGTTTTTGTATACATGTTTCTCTGTTAAAGGGGGATTAATGTATAGATTACTATAGGCAGAAACTGACATTTTTTTGCTGAAGTAGATGCTGTTAAATTACTGAATTATAAATGAACATAATTCTCCCGGTCAGATAACAGGGAACCTGGTGAAAAGCAAACTGAAGGTGGCAGAGCAGTACGTCCACATCCTACCAATGAACACGCAGGTCACTGTGGAAGGAGTCAAGGTCATCCTTTTGGACGCTAATCAGTAAGTCATCCATCATAGAACAAGAAACACAGGCCATCCATCACTAATGATATGTTATTATCAGATGTGTGACGGTTTTGAATAGCATTTAAAGGAGTGACTTGGCACAGATCCACTTGTAACCGGACCATAAAAAGTATTGGTTTATGTACAGTAGAGAGGGATACTGCAGTCATCATCATTAGCATAAATTTCTCATTAAGGTTTAACATCTTAAATTTTGCTGAGACATTATGACTGTCAGTTGAATGTCTAAAGCCAATTCCACATCCGCACAGCCTCCAGCTATTTATGTAAATAATGTTTTTCTCCCAATCAAGAATAAAAGGCTTTTTTTCTCTCTACAAAATCAGGGAGAAAATAGAAGTTTGGGCATGACTACACCTACAAGTGATGGCCAGTACATGTTGTAGATTTCCAATTAACCCATAAAGACCCAGTGCTACTTTTATGCCAGTTCCCAAATACATTTTTCTCTCTTTTCAACCTTTCTTTAGTGATTTATCACCATTTTATTATAACATAATCCAATATATTTAGCATTTTTTTGGTGTGTCATGTATTTTTCCATGTATTTAATTCATAGATCATGTAGCTGTTTGTGAAAACTCAGAGTAAATTCCAATGTTATAGTATAAAAACAGAGAAAACTGAAGAAAAACGGAAAAACTTTTTTCAGCAAAAATATCAATAATTGAATAGGAAAAATAGGTGTCTCCATCCAGTGTCATTTTACTGGTGAATCAATGTTGTAGCAGATGACAGTGTCATGGGTCATATCTGATGACAAACCATTTTGCACCAGTTATTTGTATGTATTAATAGAATTAGTGGATCAACAGGTATTAGATCAGTAGCTGGCTCCGGTTGACAGTGGGTGTTTGGACCTTTTTGGGTTAAATGCGACCCTTTACCACAGATCTCTGCAGCTATTACACCATGCACTGGCTTCTCTTCTCACATCTGTCTGTTTGTGTAGTTGTCCAGGGGCTGCGATGCTGCTGTTCTTCCTGCGTGATGGACAGACAGTACTTCATACTGGAGACTTCAGAGCTGACCCGTCAATGGAAACCTACCCAGAGTTACTCAGTTGCAGGGTGCAGACACTCTACCTGGACACCACGTCAGTAACATATCCTTGCATGAGCACACTAAATGGACCAGTATAAATGTTGATTATCCAAAAGTAGGAGATTGTGCTACTATGTTCCTAAATGCTGCCTGTGTGACCATATATGATAATATAACAAATCACAGAAAATAATCTCAATCCTCCTAACATCATATCAAGATATTAAAATGTTATGTAACAAAAAACCCAACAGATCCACTGAAAGCAAATCCACACCGTCAATATGAAGGAAAAAAAACTCAATTTACCTGAAGAAAAACTATGCTGAATTCAGTTTATGTTTGCATTGTAAACAAAAAAATATCTGTATTCATTTGCACAGCACTTCCACAGCTGCTGGTCTCGTAAGGGTCTGTAGAAAATCCTCCGATTTTGGTCAGTAGAGTAAAATTAGAGCAGCTCAACATAAAATTGTGTATAAACTATGCTTGGACAAACCCTTGTTTCTGGTAGAATTCAAACCATGGAGCCAAGTGTATTCTTTACATTGCGTAGATTTCACCACAACAGCAGTATATGTGTTGGTTCTGATAATGATACACTGACTTATTCAGCTACAGATTTATAGACAAATGTGATCATCTCAGCACAGATCACAGGGAGCATCTGTTTTATATTGATTTTGGTCACACGTGGGTATAGTTCTTTTACAATTTGTGTTGAAATGAATATATCTAAACCAATTGTCCCCAACCAGTGTGCCATGAAAAGTCATCAGGTGTGCCGTGGAAAATTATCCTATTTCACCTGATTGGTTCTGTACGCCCACAGTGTGTGATGTAGATCCATAAATTGCACACACCAATGATCCAGTCTGTAACAACAGTCTCCTGCTTCTGTTTGCAAAATAAATATAAAAGTGAACTGGCCCTAATGTGGTGTGTTCTGTTGATAAAGCCCCTTCAGTAGTGATGCATGGATTAGAGATTTACCCACAAACCCCAGGTATTGGGTTGGGGGAGGGGTGTATGCCTCCCATAATATACAACAGACTTCAATCCGGGGGCTCAGTCTGAGGGGTCACTGGTGCACCCCTCTGAGCTTTATGGTTCCAATTCAATAAATCTAGTTTTTTGAGACATTTTTGGTTGGTGGTGTGCTTTTTCTAATGTCATATATGTGCTGTGGTGCAAAAAAGGTTGGAAAACACTGATCTAAACAAGTATGTATGACTGGTATGCGAGCTTGTGGACGGACTGTGCAAAACTATTTAATTTTTTATGTTTAGAAAAAAAATAATTGAACACTACTGCAATTTGGATAGAATCTCAATACTGCAGTATCAGTATCTAACTCTTTTCAGTATTTCATTAAAACAAACAGACTGAACAACTATACTATGTACCATTCCCTCATGTGGAATACTTTTCACTCAGTTTAACTCTTCTTGTGCTGATAGGTATTGCAGTCCCGAGTACACTTTCCCAAAACAGCAAGAAGTCATCAACTATGCGGCAAACACAGCCTTCGAATTGGTGACGCTAAGCCCACGCACTCTAGTGGTGTGTGGCTCCTACTCTGTGGGGAAGGAGAAGGTCTTTTTGGGTAAGAGCACTTTCATCAGCAGCATTTTGGGGTGTATGATCTCATTTTTGAGCGTAGTATGTGTGTGGTTTCAGAGAGTTTATAACATACAGTACATGCCAAATATTCTTGTCGACATTTCAGCCGAAGTGAGAGCTTTGGGAATAAAGAGTAGGCGTTTTCAGTAAAGTTTAGTTTATCCCGCTCCTTGGAGGATCTGTTTCAACTAAGATGACAGTGACTAATTATGGTGAAAATAAATTTTATACTAGAGTCAGTGTGATAATTGGACAGGTTGATCATATTGACATGTTTTTGGTAGGCAATTATATTACTGAAAATGACATGGTAATTTATTCATGTTATCTTGCATACAGTGATATTAGCGATATTACCGTGATAGATTACTAACTAAGGCACTTCCACCAACACAAAATGTAGGACTTAAACTCAAAACGAATTACAAAAGTGTGTTTTTTTTCCCTTTTGTGTCACAATATTACTATCTAATCTGGACTTGCTTTAAAGAAAGGTCATCTGAGATTGTGTCTTGTATTGAAGTGGAAAGGATGTGGGGAGTTGTGGATTAGACTGTTTCCAGAAAAAAAGCCTCAATATGTGTTGTCCTCATGTGGCCACTGAGGTCCTTTTGCCACACATGAAACATTCTACTCTACTGAAGTGCACAAAACCAATGTCATCCCCACAGAGATCGGATGATTTGCGTATGTCTGTAATGGAAAACGTACATTGGCAAGGTCTCCTTTAAGTTGAAACTCTTAAAATGACAGTTAATACAAAACACACTACCCTAATCCTAAACCTGTGTTCTCTGTATTTCTGCTCTTAAAGGGACCCCAGCAGAAGATTATGTCTTTATTCTTTTTTATTCTAATCATTATTCACTTTCATGAGAAGTACAGCAGCTCAAACTTATCCTTGCATTTACACAAAATGTCATTGCAGGTCTTGAATTTATTAATCTGTATTTATCTGCATATTTTTAAAAGATATTGCACTTTATTTTATATAAGTCTTAAGTTATGTTGCCATAAACTTATTCACTGTATTGTGTTTAAATGTGTCTGGGAAATGTCCAAGATGCAAAGAGTAATGGTAGTCTATGTTGAGACAGCAGGTCTTAATGCACAATTTGGATTTTTTTGTGTGTGTGTGTGTGTGCTCCTTTTTTGTGAAATGACTCAGAACAATGGGAATCAAGGCAATGGAGTAAATTAATACATTTTCCTAAATTCCAGGAGTCATTTTAGCCAGTATGGCCATGAAATAGGCATTAAATTCTGTTCCCACTGGTCTTACAAAGGTTTTAAAAAGTCTTAAATTAAACTTTTCGAAACCCTGATGGAGCATATTTTGTATATCGCCATATTGATTATTTCACATCTAAAATATCATGTAGTACATGTTCAATGAACTTAATAAATTATATATTATAGCAACTTATTAGCTTTATTTTGAAAGTTTTTTTATAGTTCAAAAACTTTTAAATTATACATGCAAACAAATGACAAACAAATAAATACTTTTGTATGCGAATTCTAAACTTAAGTCTAATATGTGAATATATTAACAACAAAACATACTTTTTTTCTGTATAAATTCAATGTAAACTTTGAGATTCTGCTTTTGAAATATAGTTTCTAGTTTGTTTTTCAAAATCAGCATTTCCTCATTCGTGTTACTGGTTGCCAAAATTAGGTTTTTGATGTCAATTTAATTAGAGCTTATTTCTTTATTAAATCTACAAGGCAATCATTTTATATTTGTGTCGATGTTTCTGACTCATATTTGCACTCAGGAGAACCCACTGCAACAAAATACCGATCACAATATAAATACATAAAATCATTTAACAAAACTCTGTCTGGATCTGTCGTCCAGATACGAAAAAGTAAAAAATAAGAGTGAATTATGACAGAATGAAATGAGCAGTAGAACATAATGGGAAATGATCATTAGACAACCTATGACATCACACAGCTCTAAAGGGGTAACAACGGGGTAAGTTTGTCTGGGTCGTGAGCTGAAAATGCCTCGTTTTTCACATTCTTTGACCTTACAGAGTTGTTGTTCTGCTCCATTTGTAGCCCTGGCAGAGGTCCTGGGGTCTAAAGTGTGCCTCTCTAGAGACAAATACAACACCATGTGCTGTCTGGAGTCAGAACAAGTCAGACAACGTATAACCACCGACTGGAAGGCAGCCCAGGTCCATGTACTACCCATGATGCAGCTCTCCTTCAAAGTAGGTGCAGCCGTCTCATTTTCCATTATCTGATGTGAATGCTGCACCCTTTTTAAGAATGCCCTATTTTAGGGGCTTGTTTAGGAAATTAAGCACCTTCGTGATTGGAGGAAAACAAACCACGAACATATCTTATTAAATTCATGACCCTGAGGCAGTTTCGTTTGTTTATTCACAGTATGTGAGCCCGTGTAGAGCGAGATGGGTTTAACCATTTCATTTAATAATAAACTACTCAGTGAGATGAGTGGGAGTGGAGTTGGATAATACAGCCATGCTCCCATCCTCAGGTGGTGTGTAGATTTCTTGTTGTTTATTTGAGGATTCTGTCAACTTTCAATTATAACACATCGCTCCATAATTAATCACTGCATTTATTTATTTTTTTGCCACATGCATTTACATCACCATTTTAAATGATGAATTTTGTTACTTCCTTCCCTCAAAGTTCTGTGCATATGGAAGTAAACTAATTAGGAAACAGTAATTGTGATGACCAGGCACATCATCTTCGTAAAAAGACTAAGCCGTTTCATTTTGCCATCTGTATAGGCACAGATAAGTCCCAGAGTTGATACAGTACACGCATCACCAGGCGCAGAAAAGGCTGACGGCAGTTTAGGTTTTTATTTGGACACTGTGTCACTGTGAAGATAAAATATTAAGAAGAGCAACTGTAACTTCAGCTCTATATAAAGTGTGTATCACAAATTGATTCTGTTGAGCAATTAATCAAAATGGTCTGAATTTCAATATTACCAAGTGCAGTATTGATATCACAAATGCTTCAGTATTTTGATGAGAAAAAATGTCTGAATAAACACCAATAATACACCAAAAAGTTGGGACAATGTGTAAATTATAATAGCATTGAATGATTTGCTTCTCTCATTATTAATAGAGATTATTCAATGGATAGAAAATGCATCAAGTTCCAAATGTACCTTATCTTTTTCATTCTCAGGTTAAACAGCTGTTTTCTTTTCTGTTGTAACATGGGTTTTTAGTGGCAAGGTGCGATGGACTATCGGTATCAGTTGGCATCTATCCTTTACCAATTTTTGAATAATCTTCTCTAAAACTGTTGTATTTGCTGAACATTTTTGGGGTAAGGTCTACCTAGTGTGTTCAAATAATTATGAAATATTAATGACAAATTTCAAAGTGCCATATCTTATACAGTTGAAGATATTGATACTGTATAATTGCTATTGGTAATAGATAGGAAGACATATGGGCTTTCATTTGGTGCCATGACCTTTTGACCTTGAATGACCTTTGAAGCTCAGACCAATGTCAATTTATGTCTTTAAATATGCTGTTGGACTACAGGACCCTTGGTTCTATTTTTCTTTTTATTTGTTACATGGTATCCTCACATTTTTGGAATGGGGGCTTTATATCATAAGAGAACAGAATTTTTTGGTTCAGGGTTCTTTATAATATGCAGAAATTTTACATCCCTGCAGCAAAAGTGACTCTTCTCATTCATCTTCTGCTACTACTACTACTTTATCCTCACTATGGTTACAGGAGCTACTTATGGGTGAAGGTGAGGTACACCCTGGACATGTCCCTCTCACACCTATGGACAATTTAGATTAACTGATTAATGCCCTTGTTTGGATGGTGGAGTACCCGGAGAGAACCCACACAGATATGGGAGAACATGCTAATTCCCCACAGAAAGGTCCCACCATTGATTGGTGTTGGAATCGAACCTAGGACCGTCTTGGTGTGAGGCATGACTCCTATCCACTGCACCACCCACTGACTTGTATCACAATTGTGAATTTGTCAAATAGCATCTTAAATTTGCTGGTTTTTGAAGGTTTTTTTTTTTTTTTTTAATGTCACTGTCCAAAAATTCCTTAACTACCTTTCACCATTTACTGCACCTCTGCGTTTGTCTTTTTCCTGTGTTTTCATGTTGTAGAAAATCCACCCTGTGACACAGCATTTGTCTAATTAGGCGTTTTCAGTCTGATGCGAGGGGTAAAAATGTCATTGACAGCTGTAATTACAGATCGCTGATCAGATTCCATCAGACAGCGCATAAACACGATGATTCTGCTGTTCTGTCTCATTGTGGAAGCTTGTAAAATGGCTTCACTTTTCCATAACAGCATGAAATGAGGTTAGTTAATCTGTATTCATATTTAATCTTTTGGTTTGAATTGAGATGAGAGAACACAAGGAAGAAGTCTGGTGTTTTTCTTCTTTCCCAATTTCCACTCCTGCAGCTTTAATGAAAAGACTATGTAATTAAAGATTAAAAAGTCCTCAGTAAAATGTGTAACCATCACCATCTTTTTCATCTCGTTTCCAGAAATTACAGGATCACTTGGCACGGTTCTCAAGACAGTATGAGAAGCTGGTGGCCTTCAAACCCACAGGCTGGACTTTCAGCCAGCAGGTGGACTCAGTGGAGGACATATTACCTCAGACCAGTGGCAATGTCTGTATTTATGGTATGTATTTAACCTTTCCTCAATATGAATGAACCAGGGAGCATCTACGGAGGACAGACAGTAGTGACCTGGAGGGAATCACAGGTCAGAGCAGTGGTCAGCAATGTTTTTCACATGATAAGGGTATATTCTGTAAACACTAATGACCCCAATAACAGCAGATGTTTTCACTGTTGTCTTGGTACTCCGATTATTTTAGCACAAGCAATTTCCCTGCCAAATTGTTGTGTTTGGTGTAGAGCTCCCTCTTTAGGCAAACCGAGGAATCAAATTGAGTACATGGATGAACTATGGAAAGAGTGTCTGTAATCAACACAACAGTTGCGCAGATTTTGTGTCAATCACGGAGATCAGTATTGCCCGGTGGCTTAGTATTAAGACCCAGTAAAAATGGGCCATGACTTTTTCTTCCTGCCCTCCATTTGATTTTTCGAATAGATCTATCCATGGCATTAGCCATCTGGCCCAAAACCTACCATTGCCGGCTTTTGTGATACACACAGTCTTATAATTTTGTCCTCCTCAGCAGTTTGTGTGTCAGTGAGGCGGAAGCCAATTTGCACTCTTGCTGCCTTTTTTTTTTTTTTTTTTATCTCTCCTCCTTGTTCTTTTGGAGCCATATGCCACTGCTACTGCTCCTAATATTGCTCTCTGCATGTGGGAGGATTTACTGTATACTCAAGTGGGCTTAGATTTAGCTAGATCTGTTTAAAGCAGCAGAGCGCATCAAGCCTGTGGAGGAGTGAAAGATGAACAAACCTAGCTATTTTCCCCCCTTGTCTTTAAAAAAAAATAAAAATGATATATGTATATGTAATCTCAATATAGCACCTTCTTAAAACAATGTTTACGAAGTGGTTTACAAGGTAATATGATGCCAGAAAATATAAAAGTGACCTAAATAAAATGCATCACAGGACCAGTAACCATGTAATGCTATAAAGCACAAATATAAACAACAGAAGAAAGGAATAAAAACACAAAGTACAAAGATCACGGGAAAGCAAGTCTGTAAAAGTTAAATTAAGAAATGGATCTTACATCCTAAAGGTCTCCTGGGAGGCAGTTTCACAGGCCAGAAGCCCAGATGGCAAATGCTGTCATCTTTATTTTTGCGTCTGGAAGTTTGGACTAATAGTAGAGCTGCCTTTGAGGATTTCAGGCAAGATGTTAAGAAATGAGAACTGTATCTTTGTGTCAAACACTTCAGATCATTAAAAGTAAAACTGAAAAGAAGTCACCAGTCCAAAGATGCAAGTATAGGTGGTATTAGTTCCTGTTTTTCTGGTGCCTCTTAAAATTCTCATGGATTCTTTCTGGATTAACACTTACTGAAGCTATGTTTTTACTGTAGATAGAGAAATGGGAAGTACAGTAGTCAAGCTGTAAAGATAAAAAACATAAATAACTTTTTGAAGATTTCTGGAGGTAAAATTTTCTGGGAAAAAAAAACAAGATTGAAGATAAAAACACTGCAATTTGTGCACTGTGAGTAATGAAATATTAGTACAAACCTAGAGCGTCTGATTTTAATATAGAAGGAAAGGAGCCAATTGGAACTAAAAAGAAGAATCATTGTCTTATTTGGGTTTAAACAATTGTTTAATTTCTAGTTCATGTTTTCAAGGCTGTTAAATAGGTGATCATTTGGATCACAACAAAGGAAGATTAGGAAGGGTACCATGTAAATTGCAAAAGATCAAAGACAAGCATTGAGTCTTGAGTCCCATAATATACCCTAGGTCACAGGTGTCAAACATGCGGCCCGGGGGCCACATCCGTCCCGACGAATTTGTGAAATGCAAAAATTTATTAATAATAACTTTGGTTCAGGTTCCGCATTGAGACCAATTCAGTGTCATAATAACCTATAAATTGCCACAAATCCAAATTTTTGTCTTTGTAAATGTAAATGTTTCAAAAAAAATCTGAATTTTTACACTTGTATTCTTTGAAAATTGTGATATTTAAGGCAAGATCTATTCAACTGGTTACACTGAAGCAGCCTGTGAGATGAACTGAAAACCCCTTTCTGTTTTCTTAAACAGGAATCCCATACAGCGAACACAGCAGCTTTCTGGAATTGAAGCGTTTTGTCCAGTGGCTCCAGCCATTAAAGATCATCCCAACCGTAAACAACGGCAGCTGGGAGAACAGGAAGGCCATGGAGAGGTGTTTCAGTGAGTGGATCATGGAAACCAAAGCGAAACTGTGACATTTATCTGTAAACCGTAACTGGACTCTGGATCCACTTTGCTGTAGTAATAATAATAATAATACAACATCATAACCACAGCAAACAAAATAACACGACACATTTCATCGCTTTTACTGTCATCGCTGCTCATTATTGCCCAGAGGAGCAGCTTTTCATTGCAATACAAAAGGGGGCACATGATGAATAGCATCCATGATTACAGTACACTTTACTCACTTGTACGAAAGGTTAAGGTTCTGATCTTTTAATAAATGTCTGTGTAAACATGATTTAAAGTCCTACGTGGATCATGACTGTAATTAAATTCATACAATCCAGAAGTGTTGGACATCTGATATCACTTCCACTTTGTTCCCAGTATACTGTAAATGCTGCTTTGTCATTGTGCAATTCAATGAACGAATGGATGGTTTATTTTGGTTTGTACATTAATCATCACACTTACATAATAAACATAAAATCTAAAAAAGGAATAGGCTAGAAGCAAAAGCAGATTTTTTGCCTGTCCTTTTCACTTGATGCACTGCTTACATTAAATTAATTTTCTACTGTGTATATTTTGTATGTAATTTTGTAATTTTTAGGCAAATAAATAAATGTACTAAAAGTTCTTTTTAATACGTCTCCCAGTTGTAATATTTATGTATTCGTTTTGCTTGCTGGGTTTTCTGTATAGATTTCCTGGATGCTAAAGCTCACACTGGACTAGTATTACCTGTGAACGTCTGGTTATTTGTAATAATTGCGAAGAATGTCTGTGACCTCAATCCCGTACAAAGATGCTAAGAAAAATGGAAAGAAATGCCCCATTTCATCAGTTATACTCAACCAGTAATGATAATAGTCTAGAGTGAGCTGACATATTTTGTTTCTGTTGCACATTTTATTCTCAAAAAACTCAAAAACTCCCATCTGTTCTTGGCTTCTTTTTAAGACGTCAAAAAAACTGACATCTCAAAAATATAAGATGCATAACATTAAATATGGAATGTTTTTCAGCAGGTATCTGTAAGTGATGAGCTTGGGAGTAAAGTCGAGTAAAAGCAGATGTTTATTCCATGAGAACATGCCATATAACACAGATTTAGCAGGTTAACTTTCCAAATCACCACAGGTTACACTGCTCTATTTTTTTTTTTTTTTTTTTGGCGCGGATTAAATGTGCTAAATTTGACATACTTTAATAAAATAAATAACACAAGTGCTCATCATCAAATGCTTTGAATATATATGAAAGTTTTATTACACATATTGATTTATGTACATTTTTATAATAGATTTGTAAATCTTCCACTAGAAAGAACCTGAAAAGTGAATGTATTATGTACAAACAGTGTTTAGAAGTAGATCTGGTAGCTCTGAGACAAATATTTCTTTTGACTAAATATCTTTTTTTTTTCTTTAGGAAATCTCAGAATTTCACATTTAGACCCAAAGCTGTGGTGATTGTAATAACTTGGTAAAGCATTGCTACTTTTATTCTGGAGGCATTTTACTCATAGACCAGTATTATACTAGTCTAATGGTGCTGTTTTGTTGTATTGGAAGTAAATGTAACTAAAATAATTGCAATATGCACTCATTTTTTTTTTTAAGGTATCAGCATTTTCACTAAGTGCTCTGGTAAAAGCCCCTTTATTTACCTTATATATCCTCCGCGTTGACATTATCTTGGTTCATTTTTACCAACGCTGCACAACTACCGCATAACTATGTACTTGAAATAAGTTATTATACCTCATTATTGTCAAAGTTTGCAAATATGGCACAATGTGTGTTTTCTAAGGCGGCACTGTCTTAGATTTCCTCATTAATGCTGACAGGTTTGTGCAGCCTGTCACTGTCACTCCTGACAAATGCTGCGATGGAGTAATACCACAGCTGTGCATCGGCTTTGGGTTTTTTCTGACGCTATTATCAGATCTTTCAGCTTATCTCTGAGACAGCAGAGCATACGGTACGTTTCCATATCAACCCAGGTACACAGACCTTAGCAAAATGTATAATTCTGCCTCTGTCCATAGTAGTTTTCTGCTCCTTTTCCCACAGAAAATATCATATTCTATATATTACACGTTGGTGAGGCTTTTAGATTACCCGTAATGTAATCCTAGTGAAAAATTCTGTTTTAACTCCTCCTCTGGGCATTTCATTACACCTCATCTTACTTTCCTTCTCCTACTTATGCATGTTTTATTGCCTGTTTTACTGTTAGACTGATGTAATAAGCGCCGTACTACTACTTGTGCCCATAGCAAGTCATTTCTGATCACAATGGCATTCGGCCTGTTTGATATGCAAGTCTAACCAACCTGTAATTGGATCGACTGGGGCATTTGTTGAAATGTGGCCTCTTTTAAGGAGATTCATTCCACTCTTTCAACGTTTCAGTTTAAAAAAAAGAAAAAAATGTAGCGTTCGCAAACAATGGACAGTTGGTGAAACGTTTGTGTAATCCTGCACACTTAAAAGATCATATGTGTCACTGTACGTTTTCTGTTCTGCAAATGATGAGTAAAATTCACCTGGAAATTCAGGTTCTTAAAATAACAAGTGCTCACCCCGCTTGGCCAAAAAGTAAAGCAAGTCGGTGTGCCAACATTTATATTTAGATCCTTTTTCTTGGCACTTGTTCGGCTCAGTAAACAACAATGACTTGATAATCTTCAAACAAAAACGTGCCAACCCATTTTTCAGTTTAACCCTTAAAGACCAAGTAGTACTTTAATAGAAATCAGGCCCGGATTCTAGACATTTTGGCACCCTAGGCGAGATACACCCCCCCCCCCCCTCTCTCTCTCTCTCCGAACATACCACATCCCACGCACATTACAAAGCATTCAACGTAACATGACATGTTATTGAAACAGTCCAAGAAGGAGCTTCAGGAGACAAACTATTAGCTGTAAAAGTGATTGTCCAATATAACATCAAATATGTAGTTGTGGTTATGCATTACTAAAGTAATATTAATAATAATTATTATTTATCTCTATTGGTAATCAAATTTCAAGAGCACAATAACTGATGTGTTATGTGAGAGGAGATGCAGCAAACCAAATAGAAATATACAGATAGAAACACATATATATATACACACCAGATAGAAACACATATAAACCAGATAGAGACATACTGTATGTAAACCAGATAACCAGCAGTTAACAGATAGAAACATAAACTAGTTCTGCAGCAAATGATCAGATAATATTTAAATTAACGTCAAAATAAGATTATCCTTTATCACAGTTTGCAATCTTACAACAGATACTGTGCATTTTATAAACCATCTCAGGTCTATGGTATGTCGGGCAAGTGTGTGTGTGTGTGTGTGTGCTGTAGCTAATAACATTGAATGTTTTTTTTTACGTTATAACAGATTACATACCTCTCCGTAATTGGAACTCTGTCTCTTTTTCTCAGCTTCTGAAATTGTGTACGTGAGGGCTTAGACGGACTTTGTTGCCCAAATATAATAAATGATACATATCTGGATGCTCTGATGCACAACATCTCACACAAACAAACATATCATGTGACTGAGCTATGCACTCTGCAGGTTAGGCTGAAGTCACTTAGGGAGAAACCAAAGACAGAACATGACAAATTATTGCTTTCTGTTCCCCTTCCTTACTCTCTCCAGCAGGTGGAGTCCTAGGCGGCCCGCCTATATGGCCTATACCATGGTCTAACCCTGGTGGAATTTGCCAAATTAATTTTTCTGTCTATTTAACATTTCTTAAGTAATTTATCAAAATTTATTGTTATATTATCCTCTGTATTTGGCATTTATTCTGTGAAAATCAGGTATTTTACTATATTTAATTCACTGAACATAAAAGCGATTAAAGGATTAAAGTTGGAGTTATAATATCAAAAATTGAACAAAACTGGCTTTTTCTGTAAAGTCTATCATTAATTCTACATGAAAGTAAGTATCTCCATCCACTGTCATTGATCAAACTCCCTGGGTTTTACTGGTGAATCAGTGTTGATAGCATAAGGGTCACCAACCCTGGTACTTGAGAGCTACTATCCTGCATGTTTTAAAATTTATACCTCTTCCAATGCACCTGTTTCAAATTATAAGCAATCAACAAGCTCTGCAGAAACCTGATAATGATCGTCAGGTGTGCTGGAGAGGAAAACATTTAAAACATGCAAGATAGTAGGTCTCGAGTACCAGGGTTGGTGACCCCTGTTGTAGATGATGACAGTGTTTCCATGTCGACCACGGAGCCTCTGAATGTCCAAATACATCATATCTAATGACCATGAAAAGGTGATAAACTGCATTTTACAACAATTATTTACATGCATTGATAGGATTAGTGGATCAGTAGGTTTTAAACTTTTATTGGGCAAGTGACTATTTTTGGTCATTTCCATTTGCATTACAAGACAGTAACAGTGAGGACAGTAACGTAACAATCTGAGGTCCAATGTGGTCTACAGGGTCTCTAAGGTCCACTTGTGTATGAAGTACCATGAAGTACTGGTACTAATGTAAGGAATGATGAAGTAATGGTACTAATGTAAGGAATGAGGAAGTAATGGTACTAATGTAAGGAATGATGAAGTAATGGTACTAATGTAAG
>JAPSES010080215.1:0-26576 GCA_029822895.1 Maxillicosta whitleyi | reverse complement strand
TCACTGGAAAACGCAAAATCACAAAGATGAAAACGGCAGTTTTTCTGAGCTCAGTTGACATTTTAGAACCACATAGAAATGTGATTTATAGAATTACTGTAGATGATTAAGTAGATAAAATGACCTTAATCTCAAAATTAACCAAAAGTGTTATAATAGTCAAACACAATCAAGCACCATTTTATGATTGATAATGTTTTGCTAATGATTATTACATTACATTAGGTTAGAAAAGGCTTTCTTTAATGCAGGATTTGTAACTGTATTGGAATGTTTTCTCATTGTACTTTTGCAAATGAAACTGATCTGAATACTTTTAGTGCAACAAAATACTTTTACTATTAACAGCATGAATCATTGTTGCTGAAGGGGTTTTATTCATTCAGTTTATTTTCAATCAATTAACAAAACATTAAAAAATCTGTTTTGCTTTGTCCTTGTAGATTATTTTATGCAGAATATGCAGTCTGAAACAACAAAATGTGTAAAACTTAATTATGTGATGCATTTTGAAGACTAACAGTGAAGTTACCTTTGCACTGACTTGTGTGTGTTAGCTCAATAAAATCATTAAATAAACTATTTATTCAATTTGTTTAGTCATCAGAGATAATGCAGTGAAATATAGCCTAGTAGACATAAAGAACATCTGATATTCTGCAGAAAGATAGGATTGAGGTTGCTACTCCTGCCTTTGTTTGAGCTTTTCAACACAGAAATGCATAACAAAAATAATATAATAATAATAACAATAATAATAATAATAATAATAAACAATATCAAGCCTATCCACGTTACATTACATACACACATTCAAACACACACAGAAAAAAAGCAACAATCCAGCATTTACATGTCAAAATAATGGAATGAATGAATAAGATGTCAGCCTGCAGAGCGTCCACAGAAACACCAGTGTCGTGAATCCTTGAATGAATGAGCTGTCACAGTGAAAGGAGGCAGTGCAGCATTAATAGTGTTTTCTTTTACCTTTAACCTTTGTCTGTTTATAGGAATCAAAACAGAAATCAGCTGTTTGCATCGGGTTCGCCCTGTGATATTAAAATGCCACAGACTAATTTACAGTTGTCATCATCGGTGCTCATAAAGTGCATTATGGGCTGAGGAGGAGGAGGAAGAGGAAGAGGAAGAGGAGGAGGTGGAGGAGGTGGAGAAGGAGGAGCGGGTGGGGCTGAACGGAGGCAGACGCTGGTCACTGACCGGAGACTCCACCGCTTTATTCCGCTCAAATCAGACCGCATGTCTGACCCACGGGTCCGCCTGCTGCTGGGAGACAACTGCACCCATTTCCCTGATATCTGACAGATGGATGCATCCTGTCGGAGGGGAGGAGGATGAAAAAACGCCTCATATATTTTTTTTTTGCCAATTTCGCTCATAGCCTATTTATGAGAGGCATCAGCGGCTTGGCCCTTTCTTTATTATAGGGAAGCGATCTCCGCGGTTAGCTATGTGAAGAGCAGATCGCCGAATATTTCTCATTTCGCAATCCTGAGGAATAATTATGAACAACGCGCAAGATATGTCGCCCGATTTCGTGTTGATGCGCCTGGTTTCCGCGGCCGAGGATGACCGCTTGGACGCAGAAAACGGGAATCTACCGCCGGGAGGAGTGGTGGCAGGGCTGGGGAAGGAGGTCCTGGCTCACAGCGGCGTCAAACCGGGGTTGGATATAAGTCGAGATCCGTCGGCAGGCCTCGAGCATCCCAGCAGCCGATTGAACAAAGCCCCGCCGAGCGGAGACGGCCTGGCTGCACCTGACGCCGGGGTGGCGGAGAGCCGAGCCCCGCTGTCCGCCGCTCCTCCGCCGCAGAACACCATGGAGGCCCCGGGCTTTGAGTTCGCCCCCAGCCCCGGCCTACGGCCTCAGCTGCTGGTCTTTTCAAATATAATGCGGAACGGAGAGGGGATTTTAGACTTAGACCGTCGGAATCAGCCGAGGGATGCTCTGGGGTTGGACCAGAGCCCGGGCTCCGGATGCTCCGGCCCGGCTGTCAATAACAACACCCTGAGTCCCGGAGACGTTCAGCAGCAGAACCTCTTGGACCAGACCTGGGGACATTCACCGGTGTCCGTGTCCGCGGACATGCAGGGAGCGGCGGAGCTGTGCCGACGCCACCGACTCATCTCCACCCCGCCCGAGTGGCCCTTGTTGTCGGAGAGGTCCAACCCTCTGATGGACCCCACATGGGGATGCGCCACTAGGGACAGAGACGGAGCCGTGTTCGAGCTGGCCCGGCGGTTCGGGGAGCTGGGGGTCGGTGCGGTACCCAAGATGCTGCTCAAAGCAGGGGAGCTCCCGCGGTGCTCGTGTCAGGGTGCACACGGGCCCGTGGGAGGGGGAGTCGAGCACGGGGATGACCCGACAGAGACCAGCGACGCTCTGTTGGTACTGGAGGGGCTGGGGAGCGGGGACGTGGACGGCCTGGGTATGGACGAGTGCCCGGAGACTGAGACGGATGATGAGAACGGGAGGCAGGAGTTTTTACTGAAGAGGAAAAGGGAAATAGTTCAGAAGATGTCCGGTGCTTTCTCCATCAGCAGTTTCCAGGCGGAGCTGAGGAGGCAGGTGGAGGGCATGGCCCCGACGCCGACCGAGGCTGCTGCGGCGGCTCACCTTGACGCACAGGTATGCAGCCTCCACGGCTCTGGGGAGGCAAAGGTTGTCGCCTCAGCCATGTCACCGTCACCTACTCCGGTGCAGAACTCACCTTGGGCCACCAGCCCAAACCTGAGCCTGGCATCGACGCCCAGGAGGCGGCCGGAGCGGTGCGCCAGTGCGCCGCGGACTCCCACAGGCCGGGGGGCGGATAAGACGCTCAAAGTTCCAGGAAAGTCGAAAAAGGGCTCGTTAAAGATCCGTCTGAGTAAACTGTTCCGGACTAAAAGCTGCAGCGGCTCCAATCACCTCCTGGACAAAAGGCCCTCAGTGACCTACTCGGTATCTTCTGCCGGGAGTCTGGTGGACATGGCGAGTACCGGCGGCGCTGAGCAGGACACGGACAGGTGAGCAGCACCCCCTCCAAGCACACACACCTGCACCTCCAAACACACACACACACACACACACACACACACACACACACACACACACACACACACACACACACACACACACACACCTGCACCTGCACCTGCACCTCCAAGCACACACACCTGCACCTGCACCTCCAAACACACACTGTCAGAGTGACCAAGCACGCTCAGAGGAAAGTCAGTGTCATAAGATCTGAACTGAGCTCATGGACCAAACTATAACCAGAAAGTGAAAGCTTCATCTCTTATTCTTGTGGGTGAAAAAGTACATGATGGTTAAACCTTTGCATAACCTACTTAACTCTATCCAGAATGCTGATCAGTATTTGTGTGTTAGTGATTAGTTAACTTGACTTATAGTAATATTGGAATAAACCATTTGGTTTTAATTAAAATCTATAATTGCACAATCACTATTTTAGGCCATTTTGACCTTAGGTGACACAACTTAGAGTGCCTTTAAGTATAAGGCTATTATAATTAGTGAAATTACCTTCTTTATAAATACAATAAATAAGCCTATGCATTGTGAGTACTTGCAAAAATTCACAAGTAATGCATCCTGATGCAACTTTACTAAAGGCTGCATTACTTGTGTTGCTGCGTGCACTTGTTTTCATTTGAATAAGTTGTATTGACACATCTATCATTAATCACATATCATTTACTGATGCCTTTAATGTTTCTGATAAAAGATGACATTTGCACAGAACAAAGCATACGGCATTTAATCTTCAGTGATTGTCAGCTGTGACATGTATCTACAGCTGACTCATTAATCAATAGTTCTGTTGTGTCTTTGGTTACCTGTTGTGTTGAGATGTTCTAGCCATCCTCAATATTGGAACTGATATGTTTAGAAGTTGTAAATAAAACCCAAGTTTAAACAAATGGATGTGAGAAACTCTGTCACAGTGGTTGTTTGTCATCCGTGAAGCCGTGTGTTCTAGGTCTTTTTTCTGACTCCTCTCTGCAGCTGTCAGTATTCTTTAATGTCTTGGATTTCAACACAGCAGCTTCTCCAAAAAAAAAAAAAAAAAAAAAAAAAAAATTCAATAATATCTGCGTGTCATTAGCAGGGAATTCTTAAACTTCTATGGTTTGTCATTCCTTATCCCACTCAATGCTTAGTCATTTTTCACAGCAGCTCACTGAAGGGAGACTGGGATGAAAAAACAAAACAAAACATGGCTTCAGAAGTCTTGATTGAGCTAAAAGCATAAAAAAAATGGAAGGCTACAGGATGAAATACTGCACAAAGACATACTGAAAAGTCAAACTCCTCAACATCTGCAGCTACTAATACTTCTTCTCTGCACACTCACACTGTTTCTGTTTTCTTCCTCTTCTTTTTCTTCTTTTTCTTCTTCTTGGTTTTTCGTCCAGCCACAGCCAGGCCAGACTGACCAGGGCCCACAGTGCCTTCTCCCCTGCCTCCCTCTCTGCCTCCCTCTCTGCTTTTGCTGGTAAGCTTTGCTGGATCCTTCAGCTTGATGCTCTCAAATGTTTTTTATTCATAGTGTGATAGCAGTTGACACTATGTTTAACCAAAAATGTGTTTTTCACCACAATATTTATTAAATTTTCAGACATATTCTAGTCGCTAACATCATAAATTAAATTTAAGTCAGTTAAATGCCAATTTTACACTTGTTTTGTCCAAGAATGGATGAATTTACCTCTGAAATTGAACATTTTCAAAAATTATACCACGTTTTAGATCAGTTGTTACCAAACTTTTTTGTATCTTGAGACGTGAAGAAGAACTTGTCCTCAGGAATCAATTGACTCTGTTTCTTTTCTTGTTTTCTTTTTTTAAAATCTAGTTTAATCTAGTTTTTTACATCTTTTACACTATTTTTGTCTCATTGTCTTTCTTGTTACCTCCACTAAGGAGGTTATGTTTTTGCCGGTGTTTGTCTGTTTGTTTGTCTGTGTGCAACATAACTCAAAAAGTTATGGATAGATTTTGATGAATTTTCAGGATTTGTTGGCAATGGCACAAGGAAGAAATTATTAACTTTTGGGGGTGATCCGGAAGAAATCCTGGATTCTGGATCACTGAAATTTTCGTTAACATTGGGGTAAATAGGGCCAAATTTTTAAAAAGGATTCTCTATTAGTTATCATTGACGTTGCTGTGGTAATAATAACAAATGTCCACCAGACGGTGACTCATGTTTTCTCATATAGTCCATGGATTTTTCTATAGACGTATCTTCAATAATTATGTAGCTAGATCCTGAAGAAAACCACCATTATGGAAATGTCGATTTGCTAATTTATTTGTTAGCATATTTGTTTGGACAAATATAATGATAACAACAAAAATAGTTCATAATAGTTAAATTTCAGAGCTGATACCTATCCATTTTCCATGTTTTTTTGATAAAAAACAAAATTACTTCAGTTCTTGTATCAATATCTATTGTACTGACAAAAACAGTACTTTTAGACATTCCATGTTTTCTTTCGTGTCCGTTTTAGTCACATGATACACACAGGAGTTAGTACTTGATTGCATAACCATTGTTTTTTATGGTATAATAATTTTTCTGTGACTGTATAGTGATATGTATTTTAGATTTTTGAGAGTTAAATGCATGCACAAGACCCCACACTGAAAAAAATAACGATTGAAAATATAAATAGCATGTTGTCTTTTCTACAGGCTTTAAAGTTTGATATAAAGAAGCTGCAGCTCCTTGTAACATTCTCAGCTTATTAGAAAACATCAATTCTAATAATGGGTCATATTTAAAAGGTGTATGACTTTATTTTTACAGGCCTGCTTCTATGGAACTGTAATGGAACTCATCTTTCATTAACAGTTTAACATGGACATTGTTACACAAATAATCTGCATAATAGCCCAGTGTTAAATTGATGAAATCTGATGGAAAATGGAGGAAAGTTAGCCACTAACAAACAATTTAAAGAGTTTGAAGTTTGAAGACAGCCTAATACAATGCTAAGAATCAAAATAGATGTATTTTGCTTTTATTCACTATTGTGCAAATGCATGTAAACACACATCTTATTATAAGCCTTGATGATTTCAGATGCGTTAAAGAAATAATGTTCGTGCAATATTCAGGCTGCTGTTGTTAACGTACTTGTTTCAACTTTCTACCCTTTTTACAGAACCACTTCTCTCTTGTAGTTTAAAGGAATTATTAACAATGGGAACTTCAGGAGGAGAACAATCTCAGGTGAATGTTCTCTGACAGTGTTTATCTCTAAACTAACTCAGCTTCCTGCAGCTGCCTCATAAACAACATGTTTTCAATCAAGACAATGTAAACAGAAAGTAATGCATCAATATTAAAGAAGGAAACTCAAGTAGTTTTACATTTTGTCTGAGATAACAACAGATTTCTAAATCCAGTGCAGCTAAGCCACATTTTTTTATCTCCTGACAAAACAGCATAGACTAAATTTGTATGATTACTCATCTTGAGTTGTTCTAGTTTTTTGTATTCTACACCAGTATACGGCAGATTACAGTGCGACACTTTGAGTTTGAGTTCAAATGAAAAACAATTAAAGCAGGATTTCTCATCAGATGACTTTTAACAATAATAATACTAATACTAATAATAAACTTTATATGCATTTCATCAATGATATATTAAGGGCATGAACTGCACACATGACATATGTGTTGATTAATCAGTGTGTCAGATAATGAAAGACAGGAAATAAAGGAGCTGCCTTAAAGATGTGATATTTAGTTGTTTTAAATTATAATTATACATTTTCAAACATTTCCCTGTGTTCTACATAAACTGTAAATGCATCACTTGGGTCTGAATTTTTCATTAATTCACCTCCACAGGTCCATCTTCAACCCTATTTTTGTGTAATGACACTAGAAAGTTGGTTTTGAGCGCTGGCCCTTTAAATGCACATGACCCCGCCCCCTCCAGGTTGTTGACTGTGCTTTTTGTCCCAGTCAGCCACTTGTGTTCATTAATACAACCAACCACTGAACATTTTAAGTAATCGGCTTGAAGTTTGAACATATTTTCAGTTTTTCTCCAACCACTGCTGACAAACTTTTTGTCGTACTCAGAGAAATGTTCATAGTCTTGTCCTTATATGTGCAAATGTCATGACGTAACTAGTTATAAAACGTAACAAATTATGAAATAATTGAAACAGGTTGTAAAAACCCACTAGATTTTTGCCAGAATGAATATAAAGATAGCTGTGCAGCACCTGGAGGGTTCAAATTCAAACTTTATGAAATATTAGGGTCCAAATACACAAATAAATGAACCAAAAGCTAATAAAAGTGAGTTTAGATAAATATGAGCCCTTTAAGAATCTGGAAGTAGTGTGGCTATGAGTCTATTACACTAAATTGAGACTCTGTACTGTTTCTGACAGTAGATTCATCCTGTGATTATCACACAGGTTCTGGAACAGTCTAAACATTTCTAACCACTTCATCTAATACATTTTACAGAAACAAGTCAGTCTAGCCTCATTCAGTGCTTTATTTGGTATGAATGTGGCTCTAAATGACCCTGACTGATAAACAATATACCATATCTACTTGTGCAGCTTTTGTTCTGCACAGATTTTGTGACTTTGATTGTTATATATTAGTTCTTGGCTAAATAAACTCCTCTGAGTATCTGAAATTATCCAAGAACTGTTGCTTGTTTTGGTTTCTGCTATTGGACTTTGTGTTGTCTGTAACTATGTTACAGACAACTAGAAAAGCACTCTGAGAGCGCAAACCTCCGCCAAGCAGCACAGTTCAGGTCACACATGTGAAGACACTATATGAGAAAACAGGATTCCACTGCCATCTGGTGGACATTTGTTAGTACTACAACAGCATCAATAATAACTAATGGAGAATCCTTTAAAAAATTCCTGGATCCAGACGGTGATCCGGATCACCTCCAAAAGCAATCACTTCCAGATCTCGCCATTACCAACCTATCCTGAAAATTTCATCAAAATCAATCCATAACATTTTGAGTTATGTTGTACACAAACCAATAAACAAATAAACGCCGGCAAAAACAAAACCTCCTTGGTGGAGGTAATAAAAGCCAAGCAGTGATTATGTAACGTCACAAGAAAGGGCATAACTGTCATTTTGTCCCAGATCTTGTATTGATGATGGAGAGTTGGACCAGTGCTTTTCTCCATCACATTCCAAATATTCTCAGTGCGGTTCAGGTCTGGACTCTGGTTCAGGTCTGGACTCTGGTTCAGGTCTGGACTCTGTGGTGTCCAATCAGTGTGTGAAAAATGGTTTCTCATGATATTCTTAAACAATCTGATCCTGATGAATCCTGGCATTGTCCAGTCTTTATTTCTTTAAGTCTTTAAGAAATGAGAATTTACTTACTACATCCGATAGGTCACTGGAAACACATCAGTCACTGCAGTAATTATCCAATGGAAGGATCTGAACTATTTGCTTTGTTAAATCCAGGTGGGGACTTTTGTTTTGGGCTGGGCTGTGTATTTCTATATGTTCTATAAACCTCTAATGAAAAAAGTGCTAAGACAGTTGAACAATATAGGGAGTTGAGTTTAAGATGTTGCAGCCTTTACTCTTTACTCTTTTTTTCCCCCACTGTAAATGAGGTTCCAGATATGATCAGACGCAAATGGCCTGTGGGTGAGAAGGTTGATGAGGTCTGTAGCTTGGTTTGTTAAAACATTCCGCTGACTTTATAAAAACCAGCGCACCACACCTCCGCAGGGCTGGAAAGTGCATTCTGGTGTCCTGCATTGCTCTGAGGTTTTTGTTCTTTGCTAAATTTGCTTCACGTCATATACCAAGGTTTTTATTTGTAGTATAATGAACACATGTTTCACACAGGGCTAACCTCCAATTAGAGCCAAACATTAAAGCTGCACCAGGCGATGATTTAAGGTTGGTGGAGTTGTCGGCCTGTGTGCCGCTCATGTGCTCGTGTTTACAAACCAGTCGTTCTATGATGTTCCACAACCGATCGGAAGCTGAAGAGATGAGAGGGAAAGCCTTCTAATGTCTGCTGTTTAGGACACGGAGGGATTTTGGCTTTTATGTTTGAAATACTTTCTTTTTCTGCCACTAACTGCAGAATTTCACTTTGGTAAACAGTGAATCTGCAGCATCTCAATTAGTGGGGATGGGATGTTCTTTTTTATTGCAGTGATCAGGCTGATTAGCTGGGTGTAATTTTCCATAAACATCCTGCCTGGTGCAGCTCTGATGACATTGTGCACAACAGGCAAAACAATCACAATCCAATTCTTCCATCTTCTTCTCTCCAATGTCCGCATATCTATACCACTTCTTTTCATGATTTTTTTTTCTTGCGTCTTTTCAGGTGAGACTGTTTCGCTGGTGGATGTGGATATTTCACGGCGAGGGACAAACACGCCCCACCCTCCCACGCCTCCCCCTCCTCCACGTCGAAGTCTCAGTCTGTTAGGTACTTGTGTCTCCTTTCCATCTGCCTCTGATAGCTGCTAGTTTTTATTCAGGTGTCTCTTATGATATCTGGAAAATCCAACCTCTAATACACAGGTGTCAAACATGTGGCCTGGGGGCCAAATCCGGTCCGCCAAAGGGCCCTGTCCAGCCCCTGGGATGAATTTGTGAAATGCTAAAATTACACTAAGATATTAACAATAATTTTAGTTCAGGTTCCACATTGAAACCAATTAAATGTCAGAATAACCTAGAAATACTCGCATCCAAATTTTTGTCTTTGTAAATGTAAATGTTTTCATATATTTAGACTAAAACAAAGTATAATTTCACAAAAAATCTGAATAACCTGAAATGTTTGAAGCGAAGTATGTGTAATTTTAATAATATTCCACCTGTTACTAAATGTTTTGTGTATCTGTCGATCCAATGTGATCTGTACCTTATAATGAACATGTGGAAATGATAAACTAAAGCATAATAGTAATTATAGTTTTCATATTATTCACATTGTTTGAAAGGATCATTTTTAGATTTTCATCTTGTCATTTTACTTTTTTCACTGTAAAATATAAAGAAAAGTTTAGAGTTGACATCATTTATATACTATTCTGTCATTATGTTACTGGTTTGGTTTACTGGTTTTAGCTGAGTGTGGCCCTTGAACTAAAATGAGTTCGACACCCCTGTTCTAATACATTTTACTACAAGTGAATGGAGGAAATGTTGAATGGACAGCCTTTCCTTTGCTCTAAGTTCTCAGTTAAACAATTCTGCAGTTTCTGAAGGATTATATAAGACATTTGACTCTTTTCTATGTCATTTTACATTATTTCAGCTTAAGCAACATGTTTTTTTCCTCTGCTATTTCTCTGATATCAGTGTGCATAACCTGTAACAATTTAGAGCTAGAATAACACGAGGCTGTTAAAACATCCTCATTTTCATATTTTCATGTGGTACATCCATTTTCTCTTTTATATGTTCCTAAAAACATATCTCTGATCCTTGGTGTTACCTGGGTGACATGATTAGTTTTTATGAAACAGATGAGGATATGATTTCTTTTTAAACTCAAGGACTCACTGGGGGCTACAAATTTGTTAATTATTTCTTAAAATGTTATCTAACCATTAACCAGGAGCATCCTATTGAGATTAAGAACCTCTTTTTCAGGGAAGTCCCAGTCAAGATAGGCAGCTGTAAATAGAGTTCCAAAATGACACAGTTAAAATACAAGCACAAGATGAACAACTGGTGCTGGGCACAACAAGCCCCGCCCCTTTCATGTACCATAGCTTATTTTGGTATCGATCCAGCTGATGTCATCATGTCTATGTGTGTGTGCTGATGTCAGCATATCAACTGCCTTCATATATGTGCCAAGTTTGAAGTAAATTGAAACAAAATTGATGTTTTTATAGACATTTGAAATTTCACCCATTATCAGTAAATGGTAGGAAAAAAAGCTTTAAAAATATTCATTAAAAATGTGAACTTTAACGAAGTTTTCCCAAAATGTAATTAGATCTGTTCTGTGTCACTGGCAATCTGTAAACCCAATTTGTTATAAATTCAACCAATATTTTAACTGCTACATACATGTGAAATTTCACCCATTATAAGTGAATGGAGAAAAAAAAGATTTAAAAATTTCATAAAGCATTAGAACTCTGACCTACTTTTGCTGCTAGAGTGTTAACAAACAAACAAACAGAACCAAAAACAACACCCCTAGCCTCCCCTTCAGGGAGCAGGATGATGAAATAGAAAAAAAGAGACTAAATTTACAGACAGATTATGAAAAACAAGTGTATATTATGGAGTTAGTCTCCAGAACAATCAGTTCCGGGTCTGTCTGCAACTTATTCTATGCATGAGGTGCAGAGTAAAGTCCTTTTAAACAATTCATTACAGACATATCGAACAGAAAACAACAAACAATACCTAAAGAAAACGTCCTGGACTAATCCTTTAACAAGCACAAAATATCCCAGTTTTACCACAATTCTGATAAAACCCCACCATTCTTACTCAGCTGTTTGAGTTTAGTGCAAAGTGTGAATCTTTGTTGGTGACATGATTCAATTTAATTCCAATTTATCTGACAACAAAAACAATGCTCATTGACTCCCGATGCATCCCTATGTATCACATCCTGAGTCATCAGTAAAAGCTGCTGATCTCAATTGTCTTTAATAGTCACAAGGCAATCGATCTGAGATGAAATGAGACTTCTGCATCTACTCTGTACTTCTGATGCCCAGATTTTGTTTAATCACAGGTGCTTCAGACAAATTGGAGGGTTAAATATATAATTAACAGCTGTAATTACCCAGTGCTGTTCAGATTCCGTCTGATGCAATCTGGACGTAACTAGTGCTTTCTCAATTTTCCATGAAGTCATGAAGCAGAGTCAAATCCATCTGTTTTAATCTTTAGTCTTTGTGTTTGGACTCAGAGGAGAGAGCAGCAGACAGAAGGTGTACATTTTCACATTCTTTGATCTTTTCCTCCTGCTTTTAGCTCCTGCAGCTTTAATACAAGTGGTCATGAACTGTTTTCAGTGCCATTATCTGAGTGACACAAAAACCGAACAAAAACATGAAATCCACCCACACTGCATTACGAGTACAGCTTTGAATACACAATGATACCTCATATCTAAATCAGGAACTGACTCCAAATCTGAAATCAGAATTTCGGCCACCCATTTTACATTACGGTAGTTTCTTAGGTAGATCTTAGATTAAAAAAAAAAACTGCTCATATTCAATTTGTTTATTGTGCTTAATATGAAAATGTGAAATGTGAGTCTGTCTGACCCACATCTCAAGTCTAAAAAAAAATATTTAAGTTTATTTGTGTCTAATGTACAGCACAGGTTTAGTGTCACAAACTGCATAATGATACCAAAATCAGAAAACAGTCAAATTTTAGAGTAACAGTGGAATATTAGCGTGCATGTAAATTTAACCACTTGCATTTACTTCTGCAGTTACTGGATTTATTCAACAATCGCAGCTGAGCATCATCTTCCAAGTATCATCAAACCCACCTGTAATTTCATCTAAAATGATCCAGATCATTGTTTCCTCCCATCAAACCCTCCTTTTGTTGCAGAGTATTAACTCGGTCTGTTTAAGCTGTAAAGAAAAGAAAAGCCTGGTACATTCCATGGCCATTTCTGTGTCTGTCAGATACTTACTTCCCCGTTTTCTTGTCTGTCTTACATTTCTGGAAACAGACGCAGACGTTTTTTTGTAATCTGCTATAATCTGATTCAAAGCGCTTTGAAAGGTCAGCCGGAAACTGCAGATTTAATTTCAAATCTCAGTGCAGTGACTCAAAGGAAAACAGTTTTTCTCCTTCACACTCAAACACAATCTGCACCAGTGGGAACAAAACCCATTTTGTTTTTATGATTATGTTTTTGAAGCATCTTCATGAAATCTGCTGTTGTTTGTCCAAGAAGCAGCTTTGAAAAGACAGATGACAGGTTTTTAATGCTTCAATGATGCGATGATTGAGTTCTATTTTGACATTAAAACACTAAATACAATCATGCAAACGGCATAAACGAATCCATCTGATGCATAATTATCCAGGAAAAGGATTCAGATGTGTGTTTTGGCATATTATTTTTTAGTTTCATAAAGAGAGAGTTTTGATGAAGATCTAATCTATCATCATTCATCCTGTTTTCATATCAACTACAAATCTATTCACACTGTTGAAAAGCATTTAAACTGAAAAACTGTTGGTGTAGATTTATGACGTGTGAAAAGGAAATGACAGCATTGATATGTGTACACTGCAAAAAATTATTCCTAAGAAAGTGAAAAAGGCCTTATTTTTACACCATTAATATTATTACCTTATTTTTCATCTAAATAGAAAAAAGAAATATTAATAAACCAAGAAAAATATTCTCCTTTAAAAATCTATCTAATTTATTCTTAATAAGATTTTCCAGCTAATATCAAGTCAGATTTTACTAGTGCCTTGTCTTAAAATTGTATTTTAATTTTTAATCAATGTGAAGCACTTTGGGCTACAGTTTTATATGAAAGGTGCTATACAAATAAAGTTGATTATTATTATTATTATTATTATTATTATTATCATTATTATTATAGTGACATGGTATGGTGGTATTTTGCAAATTATCTCAAAGGATCCAGATTGTTTTCCTTATTTTAATACTGAAACCACTTTCACAACATTTATTAAGAATCTTAAGAAATGACAGCAGTAAACTTTTTAAAAACAGTTTATTCTTATTTTCAGGTGTTAAACATAAAAGAATAACATAGTTTAACATGACCATTGACTAATTTGAAAAATATCTGCAGTAGGAATGTTGGAGAGACATGAAATGAAAGCTGAATGTTGTCTCATTCACTCACATGTTACATTTCTGTCACTTCCACGTTTGACAAACTCAAAGTTCCCACAATCACTGCTTATTCCTTTCTGACTTTTTCACATATTTTACATCACAGGTGTCAAACATGTGGTCACTTCGGCCCTTGGGATGAATTTGTGCAATGCAAAAATAGACATTAAAATCAGAACAATACTATCAGAATAACCTATAAATACTTAAATAATTTTTCCTCTTTGTAAAAGTAAATATTTTCATGTATTTACACTAAAACAAAGTATAATTTCACCAAAAATGTAAATAATCTGAACAAATATGAATATATATATATATATTTGACCATATTTAGTAAGATTATTCTTATTTCCAAGCCTAATGTTTTTGCGGTTTAGTGGTAGAGTAGCTATTTGCATACTTTATTTAAAGCAGTTCTATATGGTTCTGATATTCCAAACTCTAATCAAGTCTCGTATTAGAACACACTGACACTTATTTTGACAGTCACTCAAAATAACACTGTGTCTTATAATGTTAACTTGCTGTGTCAACTGATAGTTTACATTATAGCTCTGTTTGCTTAGATCTATTTTTAGACGGAAAACAGCCACAGGAAAAGCACAAATTACCTTTGTTTTCTGTAGAGTTTGCGTTGTCAGTAGCTGAACTAAAGACCTGTTTAGAATCCAAAACACAATGTCAGAACTGTCAGAGTTTAGTCTGAACTGGGATCAAAAAATTTACTAGTGTAGAAGAAACATAAACTTAGCGTATAGCACTTGCAGATACAAGGTGTACAGGAAATATACAGAACAATAGGTGCCACTGCAGACTGGGTTTAGTAGGGGTCAGGTAGAGTAAACTGACACATACACACACACCACAGGGTCTACCCTGGGTCTGGGCAGCTCAGACATCAGTGCAGTAAATAGTCTTTAAAGAGAAGAGTCTTTACATGCTTCTTGAAGGCTGAGAGAGATGATGCTAGTCTTGTCGTTTCAGGAAGTTTGTTCCACCACTGAGGGACTATTACTGAGAACAGTTTGGCCTGGGATTGCTTAGACTGAGCTGTGGGTACAGCAATTTGGTTTTTATTGAAGGAACGCAGCTCTCTGGAAGGAACATACGGTCTTAGTATCTCCTTCAGATAAACTGGGGCTGTTCCTGAGATGGTTTTGTAGGTGGGGGTCATGGACTTGTGCTTGGTCCAGGCCGCCACTGGTAACCAGTACAACTGGGTGAATAGAGGAGTAACATGGGTCCTTTTGGGTTGAGTGAAAACCAAATCCATGTGAATACAGCCATTCTGCACCCAAGTGCAATTGAGAAAGTAGTCCAGGGTACGGACTGCCTGTAGGTTGTGGTGTGAACACATTCCATGCCAGAGTCCAGAAGTGATCTAATCACCTTTCCGACAACAGATGTACATTAATCAGCAGCACGACACCAAACACAGTGCTGCTGTTGTCTCCTGAAAAAGCCTTGGATCTGCAGGGCCCTAACCCTGACCCTTACCAACTGAACCACTTGGTGACATATCAGACAGTGAAGGTCGCTCTGCTTCTCTGCCTAAAACAAGCGAACAGATAAATAAGCATTTGTCTTCATCTGACTTCTGCGTTTGTTGGATAGTGACAGAATTCCGTCCACACCGCCACCTACTGTTTCAGCCCTGTAACACGCATTCGTACTTGGGATATGTGATATTTGAGGTGAGGTGCTGACACCTTCATGCGCTGCTTACTTGGCGATTGCGATTTCATTTTCGAGTTGCGGTAACTTTTTTTGCAGGGTAGATCGTGAAAATCAAAAAGCATTCTGCTAATGCTTTTTCATTTTCGAATTTTAGATCTCAAATTGAATTTTGGTAACTATTTGTTGGGGCAGGTTTGGAAAATGAAATCTCAAATGTATTTTTCTTTTTAATTTGAATTAAGTCAAAGAATGAGCAGTCACTAATAAGAAAATGAAAAAGCAAATTGGATAATTTATTAACAATTTTATTTATGAGTCAAATAATGCAGCTAAAGTCAGAAAATGGAAAAGCATTTATACTAATGCATTTCCATTTGGATTATGGTAACTATATGCATATTGGGAAAGGTGTGAATGAATCCAAATTCAGAACAGACTCAGTTCCGCTGTGTGAAGGCCCCTACTTACTACTCCCTCTAGTGGTCACAGAAATCCCCCGTTTGGCCCATTGATGGGAAAATATCCAGTTCATATCTCTGTAATCCAGTACATTGGTGTCATGAGTAGGACTTCACAGCTCTTTATTTTAGGTCATTTTATTAATATTTGAAAAAGCAAACATGACTCATAGCCCCTTTAATTTACAGCGATCCACCACAATAAGATCATCACATGTTTGTCGCATGTGTCTTGTTTCATCATCATCACACGTGTTTGAATGGTTTCATAGAATAGAGTTCATGTATTCAGTTATTTTACACAGATGCTCTTTTTGTTGTTGTTGCAGCTGTTGAAATGTCTCTGTTAGCTGAATATTTCCTCCATTCTTCAACCTTTCCAGTACATTTCTTGCTCCAAGCCTTTTGTTATTTTCTGACCCACATACTGTACAGTATGTTCACGATTCAGCACCACTTTGTTTGGCTTTAATGTTTTAGTTTAATTAAACACTTCTTAAAGTGGAATTTTGCCTCTAAAGTAAATGCATCTTATCTGTTTTATTTTAATTAACTAGACACAAAATAGAAAAATCTGTTGAACTGAGGTTAAGAAACAGTCTGTGCTTCCAATATCTTTCCTTCTTGTCCTCTTTCCTTCTTTCCCTCCTTTTCTTAAATGTTTCCTATCCTCTTTTCATTCACATCAATGTGTTTATTTCCATCCTTTTCTTCATCTTTCTCCTCATCTGTGTTTTTTTCCTTCCTGTTTGCTATTAATCCCTCCATCATTAAAAAAAAACATTTGTTTCCTCTCTTACCTTCATCCTCATTTCCATTCTTTCTTTTTTCTTCCTTCATCCTTGTTTCCTCCTCTCCTTACATTCTTACTTTTGTCCCTTTCCTCCTTGTTTCCTTTACCCCTTTTCCTCCTTCTCCTCCTATTTTTAATCTGTGATTTTTTTCTTTTCTTCCCCTTCCTACTTCCTCATTGTTCTTTCTTTCTCCTCCCTTCACCTTCTCTCCTTTCTTCCTTCTTGCCCATGTCATCACTCTTTTATCTCCTCCTCTTCCTTCCTCTCTCTTTCTTTGCTTTTCCCTATTTCTTTATTTCCTTGCCTCTCTTTCCCTCTCTTCATCCTTTCGTTTCCTTTCCCTTCCCCTTTGTTCTTGCTTCCTCTCTTCATTCTCATTACCCTCCATCTCTTCATCATTCCTACTTCCTCCTTTTTTCTTTCTTTGTCCTTCCCTTCATGTTCTACTCCATCCTCCCTCTCTTTGCTTTTCACTCCTTCCCTCATTTTTTCTGTCCACCCTTTTATCCCACTGTTTTAACTTCTTCCTTTTCCTTCCTTTACTCATTCTTTCCTCACTCTTTCTTTCCCTGCTTTCATCCACCCTCTTCCTCCTTTTCTTTTTGCATTTCCAATTCTTTCATCTTTGTTTCTGTCTGTCCTTGTGTATTTCCCTTGTTTTCCTCTTCTGCTTTCTCCTCATATCTTCATCCTTCATTCTTTTCCTCCCTCTTTTCACCTCCTCTTCATCTTCTTCCTCTGTCTTTGTTTGAGTTTTCCCTCCTTTCATCCTTGTTTCCTTCTCTCCATCCCTGTTTATTTCCCTCCTTTCCCCCCTGCCCTTTTCTCCTCTATATCTGCCTTTCTTCATTCTTATTTCTTTCCCTCTCTTCATCACTCCTTACCCTTCCTTCTCATTCCTTTTTATCCTTCCCTTATCCTTTCCTTTACTTCTCTTTCCCTCTTATGTCCTCACTCATTTGCCCTTTATCTTCCTCCTTTTCCTCCCTCCCTCTTTCATCTCTCCCTCTCTTCATCCTTCTTTCCTTGTCTTCTCTTCCTCCTCCCCTTCCTCCCTCCTCCTCTCTCCTCCTTCCAGATGACATAGCTGGGCCTCAGCCTGGGCCTTTCCTAGTGAGTGTCATGGGAGCCTCCTTGCAGTCCCTCCCCCTGCCTCTCCCTCCTCCTCCTCCCCCCTCCCACGTCACCATCCAGCACAGTCTCAGCCTCAATGGTAAGATGTGCCAGAGGAGAGCCTGATGGGAAATGTCAACATTTTATTTTTTCTTGTATAATAATAACATGCTGCTTTCCAACATACGTCATGTTTTTTTTTTAACTTCTCTCTAGACGCCTTCCTTCGAGCCCTTCCTCATTCAAACCTTTCGCCAGCTGATGCTCCGCCCCCTGTCAGACAGGCTCCGCCCCCCATGCTGTGCGCCCTGCGGAGATCTGAAGCCTCAAACTTCACAGCCAGTCTGAGAGAACTCGAGAAGGTGAACGTTTTTTGTTTTTGTTTTTTTTTTTTTAAGTATACAATTGTTTTTAATAATAAAAAATAAGAAGAAAAAAAGAAAGGGTGAACTTTTGGTGATATGTATGCTTGTTAGTCAACTGAAATACAGATTATAGGTCAAACTAATAACTGTTTAATTCTATACAAGGTAGTTAAGGAGTTCAGTTAGTCTATTTCAGTCTCTGTTGAAAATTTTCCAGAATTAATACAAACAGTAATCAACAATAAGACAGTACACTGCATATAAAACATCACAATATGGGCTGAAAAGATGCAGCTTAAGCTGTAGTTTATTAAACTGACCTTTTGTGCTATGTTATACTAGTTTCCAAACAATAATTTCAAAACAGTTATGAACAAAAAAAATAGTTAATTTGCCTAAAATGTTGCACAAATTAAAAAAAAAAAAAAGAAGTAAAAATTAAAGCTTTTTTACTTAATCTTTGAGGTTTTTTTGTCTTCATCAGACACAATCTATATTATAAAAGCCAAGTGGCCCGTGTGTGTGTGTGTGTGTGTGTGTGTGTCTGGGAATTTACACAAAATCTGGAAAGAGCTGACTACTGCAGTTTGGTATACTTATATATTTTTTGATCAAGGATGGCCAATTGATAGGACCAATATTTTGGAAGATAATAATTTTGGAGTATTTTAGACTTACAATCATGTTGATGTACCCAAACCGCTATGGCAGTGGCTTGAATATACAACAGCATAAAAACTACCACATCTAGAACCTGTCCCCCCTCGGGTCAATGCACTAGTAAAAATATAATAAGTGCAGCTGGATCCATTTACAGCTCCGTAGAGCGCCCCCTAAAGGTTGATCCTATGTCTGTACCTGCAGTGTGGATGGTACTGGGGTCCGATGAACTGGGAGGATGCAGAGATGAAGCTGAAAGGGAAACCGGATGGATCCTTCCTGGTCCGGGACAGTTCAGACCCTCGATACATCCTGAGCCTCAGCTTCAGGTCGCAGGGGGTCACACATCACACACGGATGGAACACTACCGCGGTGAGTTACAAACACACACATGCACCAAAAACTAAACACATACACCAAACCACACACAAAACACTGACACATACTAAAAAAAGAATAACAAGACAGCAGACTTACATATAATTCTACTTACAACACAGTTGTGGATTGGCAGGAATCTGATATGATATAGTGGTTAAAAGGTTTTTCAGTAAATTAAATGTGAAGAACATACCACCATGTCTGTTTCTGGGATCTGCACTTATATTTGTTACAGTCCCTGTAACATCAAATATTGACTCTTGCACACTTAGACTTTTTGTGGCAACTTCCAAAAGGATATTTATTACAACTTTGTCTTTTTTTATTTTGCATTAGCTATTTTTCTATGTTTAATTCTCTAATCATGTAGATGTTCTTAAAAGTTCAGAGTTAATTGAAAAGTTCATCAAAACAGAGAAAACTGAGACAAAAGTGACTATTTCTGCAAAATATTATTAAATGAACATAAAAACAGAAGTCTAAATTAAAGTAAATGTCTCCATCCACTGTCATTGATCCAACTCTATGGGTTTTACTGGTGAATCAATGTTGTAGAAGATGACAGTGTTTCCATGTTCACTATGGAGCCTCTGAACGTCCAAATAGGTTAAATCTGAAGACCATGACAAGATGACAAACTGAATTTTACAAATTATTTACATGTATCAATAGGATTAGTGGATTAGACACTATTAAAGTAGTACGTATATGCTTTTGGTGACTGGCGGCGAATCTGTATTTTATTTTAAAAAGTAGGATAAATTATAAAAGAAGCAATATCACATCACAGAAATAGTGAAAAGGGTAAACCATTACAGCCATAAATAATAAAAACATGTTCCTAACATCCTCTTTAAGATATGAATACAAAAAAAAAAAAACACACACACACACCCACATGCATTAATTCCATGCATATGCCTACATACATGTGCAAATATCAAAGCATAATTGATGCTCAGAGCAAACTCACACACACATGATGCATGCAGAAACATATGCATCCATGTGCTGGTCATTCACTTCAGGCATGACCATGATGAGTCACACAAGATATTCATGCACATGTGAGCTGACCATGTACCAGCTTATGTGCATATGTGTACATGCATAAGAAATATACTCCATGACATGCACTGATCATTCTGTTCCAATGTGCAAACTGGGATTGAAGGAGATTATAATCAAATATAGCTTTAATTTATTTTATTCAACCTGTAAATTATATGTATACATATACAGTACATAATATATATAGTTGATCAGTTAGTGGTTTACAAAATGATTCCATACACTTTAACACTTACAAAAGATTAAAGCACATCTTTGAATGCTGTGATTTGAAGAATGAGGTACAGATATAGATATAGATAACCTATCACTCATTGCTTAGTTAATGAAAAATGACCTTTTTAAATAGACAACAACCCAGTAACTCATTATATAACTAACTAGCAGAGATTTTGTTCAGCCTTATCACACACAATTAAGCAAATTTAGTAAAAAAAAAAAAAAAACCCAAAACGTGCCACTAAATAAAAAAACAAAAAGTAAGGTTTTGTCATGTTTGGAAACAGGTGAAATTCAGATAGTGAGTGAATCAGGTGAGTACTGCGGGTGGTCGATCAGTCCACAGTCACCCACAGCTGCCATGGTAACACAGACTTCTGAGCCGATGCTGAGCTGATGAAACCAGATCCCCTTTGTTTATCATTAAATACAACCTTACATGGAAACAATGCATGTCGTTATCTGCAGTGATTAGATAAATGCATGCTAAATCCTGTCCTTCATCATCAATCTATGAGCATTTCAATGATCTTAAATTAATTATTTATGCCCCATAACAGAAACTATTTTGAAAAAAATGAAAAAAACTAAACATAATAAGAATGTATTGAAAGAATTATGATGAATATTGAATTTTTTTTTTGCCAGAAAATTTTTGGGAATTGTTACAAAACAGTAAAGAATTTTCTCTAAGTAGTAAAAATTGATTAAATATGAACTACTAATTAAATTACTATTAATTAGGTAAATACAATAAACATATATCTCACAAATATCAGAACATTATCACTTTTAATTGAAGTTGAATGTAACAGGAGTGAATCAACAAAAATTTTTTAAAAGGTTTTCACGGATTTTAAAATCTTGACTTATTTTTCTCCAGACATGGTAATAATACAATTTATTCAGAATATTCTGAATGGATTTTCTTACAGTTAAAATATATCCTTAAGTTTCACAAAAAAAGAAAAAAAAAAAAAACAGGACAACAATGCAGTGACAGATAAATTACACTCAAACACAAACACATCTGCAGACTCAATAAGACCCGAATAACACCACAACTGTCCCATGTGCGACACTAATAAGGTGAGTCATGAAAAATGCATATTTAACCAGACATTGGCGCATATACACACACATCAGCATCCATGAATGAGGCTTCACATTAATGAATCACTATTTTAAAGCTATAGAGTCATGCCTGGCAACACGTTCATTATTCAGATGTGCTGCTCCGACTGACACAACACATTCACATCAGCGCGATCATGTTTGCATGAACGCATCGCGGCCTCACATGAATCGAGGGCAGAAGGGCTCTCAGATAAACAAGCCCTGAGCGGTCAACAGGAAGTTGAGTCGAACACAGCGACTCGGCGACTTACTCCAATGTTTGTGTCCACTGTGCTCTGTGTGGATGTAGGTGATAACACACTGGTCACATCAGAGCTTTGACTCTGAAATCTGGTGCTGCCCAGGCAGACCTCGGCCATTGGGGTTTATGAATAGTACTGCTTTAAAATCAATTTGACAGAGAGAGCTGATGATTTTAGCAAGACCTGTGAACGCACCATAATATTAGTCAACCCTAATAAAGATACAAGCATGGACAGTTTCTGGAAATGTCCTTCAGGTAATATTAAGAGTATGTCAAAGAGAAGGTTTTATCACATTGTATATGAACTGTTTCTGAAGAATAAACCAGGTTATGTTTAATTCTTTTCCAAGATTTTTTTTTTTCCATTTATTTTTCTGTGGGCATGACCTCCACCCAGTGGTTTCTAGTTGTTTGCGTATCGATGCAGTAATACAAAAACTATCACAGTGATCTTTTTACTTGCTGCATGGTAGAATATGGACCAAGGATGAAGTCTTTAACTCTCAATGGCCTGAAAAAACAGACAACAAAAAGCATCCACTAATTTAAAATTACTGTTTACTGTTTACTGTACCTTTTCATGGTCATCAGATATGACCTATTTGGACATTCAGAGGCTCCTTAGTTACCATGGAAACACGTCATCTTCTACAACATTGATTCACCAGCAAAACCCATGGGGTTGGATCAATGACAGTGGAAACACTGGGTTTACATTCAGTTAATGATCCATTTTATTGGAATTTGTTAATTTTTTCTGTTTTTAATTTAATAATCTTTGACTTCACCATGAGCTTTCATAAATGTCTACATGAGCCATGAATTAAATAGAAGGAAAATACCCAATTTTGAAGTTGTGTTGGGTTAAATTACTGAGTAGATCTGTCAAACAGGGTGTATCCTCTTGCTTTTTGTTTGAAAGATAGGGCCTTGGCTGAGGTACAGTCTTCTGATTACTATATGTATCAGGAGTACGATAAGTAGAAGGACATGGATAAATTAAAAGGTGTCTTAGATATTTGTGATTAATGCAATATCCACTTTATGTTTAACAAGTGTTTGATGAATCATCACAAAATGTAACTTCTCATATTTATGTCCCACAAAACAGCTGTTGTTACAACTATTGTTGCTGTATTTTTGTATAGGTGGTTTATAAATTTGTTCTCAGAAGGTAAACCAATAATATATCTTATTGGATCAGGTGACCAAAATAACAGTGAATAACATTTGTAACACAGGGAAGCTTGAGGACCTGAATTTAAAACATTTCCTGTAAAATGTGCGCAAAAAACTTCAAAAATGTTGCAGGTTATACTGTAAATCTGTGGTCTGATTCATGCATCTGGTCCTAGAGAATGTGTGAGGTTTTTATAATAACCATAGATATATATATTTATTTTTTCTTCACAGGAAAATAACTTTCACAAACTGTACTGCCATGAGAATATAGCGCATGACTCACAAAACATATGACACAACACAACCCATTAAAGTGTTTAAAAGTCAGTGTGGAAATGTTTTATTTGTCTGTATGTAGACATGCGTTACACACCAAATTTGACCTTGTGCTTTTACCCCATCACTAGAACATACACTGCAGACTAGGAGCACACGGGGGGTAGTAGTGAGTAGTGTCCTACTCGAGAGCACATCAGTAAACACCTCTCGGATAGTGCAGGGTATTGACCCGGTCACAAGCCGACTTCCCAGCTGACGCTCCAGCTTTCTAGACTCTCGACCTTATGACCTTGTTATACTACATATAACAAATCTGCATTTCTCTCCTTCTCCAGGGACGTTCAGCTTATGGTGTCACCCCAAATTTGAGGACCGCTGCCATTCGGTGGTTGAATTCATCGAACGAGCCATCATGCACTCCAAGAACGGCAAATTCCTCTACTTCCTGCGCTCCAGAGTCCCAGGTAAAATATAGGTCATGGATCTGCACGCAAACCGAGCCAATCCAAAATGCATGTGAGCTGCCACTTAGTGAGAGGCGCCACAACAGAACGAGTGTTTTTGACCGTCTGTACGTCTGCATTCAGCCTGTAAATGATTCATGGTTCTGCGAAGGGATCTATATGTTCAGTGTACGGTGGCCTGGAGAGCTCAGTGCACAGAAACATGCAAAATAAATGAATCATCTTTACCAATGTGACTCCACATATGGAGGACGCATAAAACCTTACATGTCAATAAATAAATAAAAACAAGATTCATTTCTGAATGCTTTTCACAGATCAACTGAGCAACAGACGTTAAAAACTAGCGAGCCGGAAGGGAATCAAAAGTTAGGTCTAGTTTTAACTTAAATAAATAAGCATTAAGCTACTATTTAAAGGTGTCTACAGAATATAAATGAAATAAAATACCAAAATATTTAAAGTAAATGGACAACTTTGAAGCAGATGTGTGTATCAGTGATGGGGTTAAACTCTGGAATTCTCCTTATAATGAGCTGAAGGACTGTAAAAACATATTCCAAGTGAAAAAAAGTGTATAAAGAAAGAACAGTGAGATTATATGAACAGTTATAAATTTTGACATTTTGCTTCTTATTTGTATTGTATCTTGTGACATATTTATTTATGTATTTATTTTGGTCTGGTATAATACTTTTGAATAAACAAATAAATTTTGAATAAAATTTTTTAATAAAGTTTAAAAAACATTTTAAAAAAGAAAGAGAAATACATGTCAAAAGAAAAAAATACATACAACTGTATAAAAACATAATTAATATTTTTTTTGCTGATACATTGTTATTTCTATAAATCTGTTTTAACTATATTGAATCAGTTCATTTGTTAGGGTGTGAAATGCTATGATCTTATTGATGCTAATGTCATTATCAATCATTCTGCTCATTGGTCCAATTCTTTATTGCCTCTGTTATTGATTACTGATCAATAAGGAGATCTAAATAGGTTTTCAGCGTCAACACTCCTGTTTGTTTGAACACAGCATCAGGAACATGTTTGGAAAAGAGATTTTAATACGAATGAGAAATTTATCAGGTTAAATAAAAGATAAAATAATGTTTTATATAAAGATTCACACATGCATCCTTAACTAGTTCCTTATTCACATACTTTTTACAATGAGGAACTGTTTATCAAGCATGTATTAATGCCTCCATGAGCATCATTAGTATGAAGGTTTTTGTACAGGAAATAATTTATTAAAACCTCCTTGTAATAAAAAGGGTCTAATCTGCTGTAACAAAAGGGTTGATAATCCTAAAATGACCTGAAATGTACTGGCACAAAACCACCAAAACCCTGATCCATGAGCTGCATTTCAGCTTCAGTTTTTCAGTGCATTGTATATATTTAAAATCCACTATCACAAATCAGAGTTCCTCTGTTAAGGGCTGTACAAAATACAACATGCTGTGTCATTTCACCCTCAGGTGGAGTGGAGAAAATCTCCCAGAAAAACATTTGATGGGGGGAAAAAATAGAAGAATAGTATAAATTAATTAATAGAATACTAGAAATTCCCAAAGAGCCACAAATGAGGGATTCCTCTTCCAGGAATGACAGATACTATGGTAGATTTTGTCTTGAAAAAGTCATTTTCATAAAGGGTTTTTAGAATTTTGTCTGAAGAATTCCACACCAAAGAACATGTTCATGGTGTTTGGTCGAGCTTAGACTTCCCTAGATCTTAATGTTTTTGTTGTTTTTATTGCAGGGCTGCCTCCGACCCCAGTTCAGCTGCTGTATCCCGTATCTCGCTTCAGCAACGTCAAGTCACTGCAGCATCTCTGTCGCTTCTGCATCCGACAAATAGTCCGCATCGACCACATCCAGGAGCTTCCACTGCCCAGGTACCTGACCCCTATCAGATGCAAACACCTGATTCAACACCACCCTGAAAATATCTGGAAAACTATCAATGGGTTGCCAGAAAAATATCTTCCTTTTCTGAGATTCAGGTTTTATCCGTTAATGATTATTCTTTCTGTGTCTGCCCTCATCACTCTCAGACCGCTGATCTCTTACCTGAGTAAGTTTTATTACTATGACCCCGAGGAGGAGATGTACCTGTCAGTCAAGCGCATACGGGCGGTGGTCGGACCAGAGCAGGAGGCGGAGTCACAGACGTAGCACCAGAGATCCTCCTTACTCCAGTGAGTCATCAACCTGATATTCCATCTGACACTAGTGGAGCCTCAAAGGGTTTAATGTGATTTTTAAGTGCACGGACATTATATATTAAGTGTAGTTTATGTCATGTTTGAAGGGCTAACCTGGAAATTCATGTGAACCTGAGACCTGACTGAATGTTCAATGAAAGTGGTCATTTAACCTTAGACGTATAAGTGGGTCCAAAATGGCCCGGTGAAGTTGATTTTTTTTTTTTTTTGCAAAATCTTTGTAAGTAAAAGTTGTTTTTATGTCAGGTATTCCATAAAAACATGTTACTGACATCATGCCATTAAAAATTTGAACTTACCTTCTATAGATTTAAAGTGACACATAAGGTAGTAAATTCAAAATGAAACCTGTCTCGGTAAAGTGCTTATAAACCACAGCCGCGG
>JAPSES010080208.1:0-26580 GCA_029822895.1 Maxillicosta whitleyi | reverse complement strand
AGGGGGGCCCGCCCCACTATTTGAGAAGCACTGAGTTACAGGGTGCAGGTATGGGTACCATCAAAGTTGGAATTCCACTTTTATATTAAAAGGTTATCTAAAAGGTACTGATTAAAATACAAAATAAATGAATTCCTTTCTTTGGATCCATTCCAACCCACAACACTATCAGATTGGTTACATGCCATCAGATGACAGCCTATCAACACTGAATGACAAAAGAACATATGTTAATTGTTAGTTATTGTTTGGTCCAGTTCAAGGAGAAACCTGACCATAAATACAGTTGAAATATTATTGAATTGTACTTTTTTTTTTTTTTTTTTAAATTATTGACAGCCAGCTCAAAGACATAAAATGAATGAAAGGTAAATGTGAGAACAGAGCGAGTGCATAAATACTGAGTGAATGTAATTAAATGTGACTGTGTACATGTTGGACTAGTGATGAGGCTGCATTTTTCACTGAATTCTTACAATAAACAAACAAAAATCATCATTAATTGGAAACAGAAATTAAACCCCATGTATGAAGGTAAAAAGAAATGTACACAAACTGACCTCTAGGTTTAGACTTTTTGTTTTTACAAAATGGATGAATATATGGGTCACATTTGTCTCATTTTTTTTTTTTTTTTAACAGAAATGTATTTAGAATCTTTGGGTTCTTACACCATTTTCCATCTTTTAGACTGTCATCTGTCACCTACTGTAAGGATTTTGGTTTGTTGTTCACAGTTATGATATTATGTTGATTTAGTGCCATATTGGATCTGTTTTGTTTGTTGTTTAAGTTTCTGAGATTCGGATGTCAGTTTATGGGGGCTCATCAGGGATCACTGTACAGTTCTATGTTCATATTGAAGAGATTAACAAACAAAACCATCATCAAAACCTGTCTCGTACTGTATCTTCATCATTATCCAGGCTGCCTGATGTTCTTTTCTGTTTAAAGTTTAGTTTTTCACCCCCTAAATGTTGATTAAAAGATAGTGATAATGTTGTACATTATAGCTGCATATACCTATAAATCTATCATCTCCTCATTTAACAGTTGAGTCAGTATGTTATTGTATGAAATAATATATCCACAAAAAGCCCACTCAGCTGAACCTACTGCTGAACTCCATGAATGAATTTATAATATTCACTCAACAGTAGCAGATGTAAACACTCAGGATATTACATATTCTTTTGCTGATTTTCAGAAAATATTTGGTAAATATGTAAGGAAAACTGACAGATGTGTCAAATCCCATATTTAGTTTTATTCAAAACACTTTAAACATGCTCTCGGTTTGATTTCCACTAGTGTTTAAGTCAGATTTTTGGTTTTAATACCAACAGTCATAGTTTTTGAGTTGATATAATATTACTAATGTATGTAGGTCAAATAATAACTGGTGTTTAAATTGAGTTTGTTCTAATCCTTTTCATCATTAAGTCTCATTTTTGTCCTAGTTTATCTTTAGTTTATCTTGGTGCAGTGTTCTCTTTAGTTTTTTCTCCCTGTTCTTTAATCAGTTTTCTATCATATTTAACTCTTTTTAAACGTTTAACTGACCTGTACCAAATATTCTGTGGAGTTTAAACTAAAAAAAAAGAATAGTAAGATTGTTTTACTGACATTTTGATGCGACTCAGAATTCTCTTTGTGTTTTGTTTCATCCATTTAATCAACAAAACATAAACATAAAAGCTCTGGTTCTTTTCTGTTACTGTATATTTGTCACTTGGTTTGATACAAGCACATTGTTTGGTATTCATCTGAGTTAAAGCTTTTTATTTTATTAAATCCACTTGTACTGTATTTTTAAGTTGAGTTTTGTTCAGGATTCTCCAGTTTTTTAGTCTCAGTTTGGTCCAATATTATTGTCCCACTTTATCCACTGTATTTATAGGAATTCAATCCAAGCTCAGTCCAGCTTTCTGATCATTTTTCCCTTATTTGACCCAGTAAATCCTGCTTTTCTAACCCTAACTAGCTTCTCTGTTTATCACTTTTACTATGATAGTCTTTGTTTTGTGTTTTTATTAGTTCAGCTTAAGATTTAGTGTTTTTTTAGTCTTGCTTTACTGTTAACGCAGCTGTGTTTCACTTGGTATTAAACTGAGAAACACCCGTATGTTAGAACGATAAAATTCAGGAACTTGATGCGACTTTTGTGGTCGTGTCATTCATCACCTGGTTTTAGTTGTTCCCACTCCTGTGGTGACGCTCTCAGTTGTATTGCAGAGCAGGTGGAACTTCTCTCAAAGGGGGTTTTCTGATTTTTGAAATACAACCAGGAAGAAGGAAGAAAAAGTCCACACAGCAGCGTAAATATTTTATAAACCTCACAGCGATGTTTCCATATGAGCTTCAACCGTGGGGTGATTTGGTTCCTCTGTGGCCCAGAAGAGTATTACCAACCAGACAACCCAGCAGCTGATGAGACGAAACCAGAGCTGTCCAGTAGTTCCTGAAATACGGAAATATACACCAGTAAAACCACAATAAACAGAAGCAAGAATCTTGTGTTTTTTGTTGGTGTCAAATTGAAAACCAACGTAAAACTCACCAAAAGTTGAAGTGTTTGGTTATAAAATGTATGTTTCTGTGATTAAAGAAACTCGTGAAGGTTTAAAAACTACAATTCCCAAGGTGCAGTTCATCAGCAAATATCCAGTCATAGGGACAAAAACCACAACTGGACAGTAAAGTCAATGTGGAAGTATCTAAGTGTTTAAAGGCTTGGTTCCTATTTAACTCCATTGAACTTCCCTCTAGAAATACTATAAGTCATTTAGGTCTGAATTTGGATCCGCTAGTAAGTAAAGGTGTTAGTGGCTCTTATGTGAATTTTTGCTCTGTTTAAGGTAGATTTTAAGGCAAAATAATAGGTGTAAGATCTGAAGTTACTCTGGTCAGGCTAAACAGGGAATTAAATATCAAAAACATAAACGTTGTCCCCATGTCTAGTCATTCTGACTCTAAATACTACATTACCCATGAGGCTCAGCTGCTGTTGCCACATGGAGGAAGGTTTGAATGATTTCCACATAAGTGTATCTATCTCTTGGTCCTGAATTTTAGGATTTCCATTCCAGTATGATGCAGAACACTGTTCTTTAGAGCCAGGTTAATCAGGAGTTTAAAGTTTTGTTTTACTTTGGTGTTTTTCCCCTTAAATTTTTGGACATCCATCCGTCCTGTTGTAGCAACAAACCTGTTCTCATGTCTCGCTTTACGAAGTTTTTTTAATCCTGCTTTTGCTTTTATTCATCTTTGTCTTACTTTGTTGTGCTTAATTTATTTTCTTCCCATCTTATTTTTAATGTTTTGTCTCATAAAAGCTCTTCTTGTGATGTGTTGTAAATTCCTATCACTATAAAGCCTTCGATAACTGTATTATCTATAGTGTTTATCAGATATACCACAAATAAATGATAACTGAGTATTTGGTTGCAACAAAGTGATACCAGTAAACGAGTTGACAAGATAAAATGAAAACTGATGTGGCTGAACATGATACGTTCAGGCGTTTGTTTTTTTTTCTTTTTCTAAAGTTGCTTCTTTATTTCACCATGAAACCACAGTGACACTTTTGCATTAAAGCTTCCTTTTTTCCAACTACATCTGAGTTACAAAATTACACTTACAACACTTTAACGCCCAAAAGTAGTTTGATTCTTCTGTCTTTGAAACTTTTTACTGTCAGTTTTATGTGATGTCATGTCACATCCAACCTAAACAGCCTTTCATTTAATGTCATAAAATGTCTGTTAAATGGGAGGTTCAATATCTGCTCTTCTTCTGTGCCCTACAGCTGAATCCAAAATGAAAACCAGCAGTGAAAATGCATTTTGACAGTTGTCAAAACCATGAAAACTGAGTGAACAATGTAATGTCATTTTTGTAATGTCCAAAAATGAAGTAAGAGTTTTAGACTTCCCCAAATGTTAATGGTTCATGAAAGATAAGAATAAAAGGCTTTTTATATAGGCTTTATGTATATGTACATATGTTGATAAGCTCTTCATGCTTTGACAAGTTTCTCAAATTTGGATTCAAAATTACAATATATTGCCTTCATGATGTATAGCAAACATTGTGAGTTCCTCAAAAATAAAACTTCTACATACTCATAAATCTAAACAAAAATCAAACAGTGAAGTGCAAATTTCTGAAAATATCTAAACTATAAACACTACAGTGGACAGTAAGAAACAAAATAGAGGTGTAGACACACTGAAGCAGTGAGGAGGACAAAATAAAAAGCTGTGAGATCAGAGGTGAAAGCTTCCAGCAGGGGTGAGATCAGCAGATCTCCACCCAGAGACAGAGTGAGGAGGGTGGGGTCAGCGTCCCCAGAGTCTGGGCTGAACCACGTTCTCTCTCCACACATCTGGAGACACACACCACCCAACTACACATACAATAGTGGATTTACTGCACATTCAACACTCACTTACTCCACATTCTGCGCTCAGTGGACTGCATGGACGTCACTGTTTACTTCACCTTCTGTACATCACTCATGTTACTGCACAAATAAGGATCAGTTTACTGCACACACAATACTGAAGGAACTTCACATAGGACACACTTGACCTCACGACAATGCTCACAAACCCCTGAAATCTTAAGCAGTGATTTTAAATTCAACATCAGTACTTTTAAACACACGTCTAAGGCCTCAGTAAACTAAAGCTGTTATTGAATAACAGAAGGTCATTCGCTATCATCCTGACCTATGTTAACTAATGTAAAAACACAGAAGAGAAACAAATAAAGGCTGAAGTGGTGTGTGACTACAGGTCATATATATATATATATATATATATATATATATTACAAACAGACCAATGCTGTATAAAGTACTGGAAAGTCACACTTAGGTGACTGTGGTAGAAGTTCCCGTCACCAACTGGAATGCTACTCAAGTTAAATATTTTAATAGTTACTGTACTTAAGTATACTTAGTAATCTACAGTTAAATGTATTCAAGTAATGAAGGCAAAAATTGTAAAAGTAAAGTAAATGTTAATGCCAACCAAAGGCAGTCAGTTTGAACTTTGAATGTTGTACCGATGCTCACATCAACAGATTGCCGACAGTTTGAGTGTGAACTGTCACTTGCACTTGTTCATTACACAATTAGGCCCAATGACAAATCATCTTCCTGACTTTGTTGCAGTCACCAGTAATGTCAGTGGTGAAAACACCAAATTTCCTTCAATTTATTTTTTGTAACAAGTAACAATACTGTGCATTAAAAATGCATCAGAGTAGAAGTATGTAATTGAGTTAGGAAATGTAGTAAAGTAAAAATGAAGGTAAACACAACAAAAATACTCAGTAAAGTACAAATTCTCCTAAAAACATACTTGAGTATAATAGTGAAGTACTTTGTTACAATATAACACTGATCCAGACTCATTCAACATTGAGGAGGTTCAATAATGACCATGGACACACATATAGAAAAGAAAAATAGTATGTTGTGTGTATTGCAGTTTGAGAATGTCAGAGAACTTATCAACAGATTTTTCCATTGTTTAATGATGTTATCATAACTAAAGGATCAGATATAGTTCTGGTATTCTCAAGGAACTAATGTCAGATTTCTGAAATAACATATCAAATAAACAAATATAAGAAAGACAAACAAATAAATAAAAAACAAATAAAGGAAAGACACATATATAGATTTAGTACTTTAATAATCTGGCCTTAATGAATATAGAAATCTTTCAGGTGCTCTAATGGTAAGATGCTAGCTGACGTTTGCTAGCGTAGTACACAATTGTTAGCAAACATGAGAAAATATCTCAAAGGTCTTACTGGTGTTTCTTTTATATGATGTACAGTATACTTAATCAGCCTCAAACAGTACACAACTATCTAATTTAAAGTTAATATGAATATCTTGAATAACAAAGAAATACACAGTGAACACTAGTTCACTCTGAGAACATATTTCTGCTATTTTACAACTTTTATCACAGCACTTTCCTGTATTTCTTATATGATTTCTGATAACACTGGAAATGCTATACTGAGAGCCAAAGTTTGACAGGCATAGCAACAGTAACTGTGGAGGGGTGTGGCTTAGCAGAGGCTCATTTGCTCTGTTTGGTTCCTGTTCTCATTGTATTTGATTAACCTTTGCTGAAGGTGAAAGCCAGGTGTTACACTGTAAATCATTAAATCTGAATGTCGAGGATCAGGATAAGGACTACATTTAGACATGTTATGGTTATGACTAGTGTGACTAAAATTTTCACAAAATTGCAGTTAATGTTATATATTATAAATACATGAAAACCTAATGTTCTCTGTGTGTGGTTAGTCTTTGACATGTATATTGACTAAATAGAAATCCACAACCCTCAAAATCCTGTCTTGTCACACTAATTATTTCAACTGAAGCTGTTATTGTGTTCTAGATTATTAGCTGATTTTACATTACTTTAACTGTTTTGGCAGCAGTTTTAGTTGCTGGCTATTGGAGCACTATCTGCAGACCAGTGGTGACTGCTGGTCTTTCAGAGGGGAAGCTCATTGTCAGCTTACACAATAAAATTTGTCAATTTATTTATATGTAAATTCTGCATCTGTTCCGTGAGAGGCTGAGCAGTCAAATGACGATGGGCAGCCAAAGCCTGCCCACAGTTCCATTCACCTCCACAGATTCACCTCCACAGATGCACAGATGTGGGACAAAATTGTTATTAATCATAATTTACTCAATGAACGTTGAGTTTCAAGGCAATAAAAAAAACAACAACAAAAACTGTCCCATTGAAACTGAGCTTCCTGGCAGTCTTACAGAAATCACCTCTGCTGCAGACCCTAATACATTTGTTGTTGGTTTTCACAGTGCTTCATCGTGTTTTAACATATGTAGCCTAATTACATCATTAAATAAATGTGTAACAGCACTGACCTAATGGAATATAACTGAAACTACTGATAATTAATGTTATTGACAATGATTTTTTTTCTGCCTTAAACACAGTTTTGCACAAACTTGACCTGGAAAATGACTCAAACACACTAGGCTTGTCTTTGGGATTTAGATATGACAAGTGATTTGGGCTTTGTAGATTTGACATGAGCAGCTAACCCAAAAGATCTTCACCTGTAAGAAGTGGACAACGCATGATATGGGTGATTTCAAGAGTAACATTGAATAACAAATTCAAAGAACTTGTCACCGATACATAGTTCATCACAGAACTTGGTACCTCTTTCCCACTAAGGAAGTTCGAGGGTCAGTACAAAGCCAGTTTATAATCTAGGGATTCACCAGCCAACAAACGCAGCAGGAAAACTGGAGTGGTAGCAAGACTCACTGGTCTAGAACACACAGCAGTTTGGGGGCTAAATATTATGACCACCATTTTTAAAACATATTGTATGTTTACAAATGTCTTGTCTGTCTAGTCCAATGGAAAAGAAGACTGAGATGTCAGTATGGAACAAAAAAAACAACAAAAAAAAACAGCTGAAAATAAAGATATTTTACTATATTCAAGTGTAGCATTTGTTTTTAGCATATTAGCATATTTAAGTAATCTTTATCTGTTTCATTGTAGTATTTATGCATGCACAATTTGTATAGAAAATAGAGATAAAGTTCTTTATGGTGCAATAATACAACAGGTAGACTGGACGGATAGCAAAACTAAATCAATCTTTAGTCTGAGTCCCCAAAAGTTTTTTGGATGTGGATAAAGCAGCAGAATTCTGTACTTCTACTCTGTTTATTACAGCAGTGTGTAATGTAGGTTTTCACCATAAACCAAATCAACTGGAATCATTACATATTTTCTTCCTTTTCCTTTTAAATATACACACATGAAATGTTTACTTTACAGATTTACTAAAGAAACAACTTGTATTTAAATTACTGACACGAAAAACAGTTTTTGCCATATGAATAACAATCATCTGATGTTGAAAAACATTAGACATAATTATGTTGCAGAGATGTTATAGTGAATGTTAGATCTGATAAAATATAAAAATAAGGATGGGTAAAATTGTCTGTACATTGTATGATAATGTTTTAAACTTGTGATGACAAAGACCCCATATTATTATATTAAAACTCAAATCAAAGCTATAACTAATACAAAATTATATATATATATATATATATATATATATATATATATAAATCAAATAAAAATAATAATTGAAAAGTGCTAAACTTCCATACCCTGAGTTTTACATAAATGTAAATTCAGTTTCCTGCTGACTGACAGTGGGCAAAGTCTGTGTGAATGACTATAATAATTTATCCAGAGTCATGTTAACAGTCAAATGTGTGCGTGCGTGCGTGCGTGCGTGCGTGCATGCGTGCGTGTTGTGCATCAGGATAACATCTGTTTTGTTTGGAGACCGTTTCCTTCATTTCCATAAACACAAATCCTGACAGAGGACAGGCTGACGCTCTGTATCTTTTCTATGTGCAGTTGGATTATGGGACTTCACATGTTTCTGAACAAACTGTGTTAACTGAAGCAAAACACAACCTTTCTGTCGGCCGGAGCACAAACTATCAACCAATCAGGCTCAGCCAAGGTAAACAAACACAAGGAAACTTAGCAGAAAAGATCTTTGTCACATCCTAATGAATAATCCATTACATTTACATATACATTTATACTTTTCTCAAGTAAGCGCCTTTCTATTTTCACTTGCACTTCTCTATTTGAGTTTTTAAAATAAACACTCTTCCAATAAAGGAAGGAAATGCTTTTAACCACTCATCAAAAAGGACCATACTGTACTTTTTTTTTTAGTTAGTTGGGGAAAAAATTTTTATGTAACCAAGCAGATATTTAAAATGACCTGAAATAACCAGAAAATATGGGAAAGTCCATGTTCCATGTTCTTTCTGCATATTATTATTATTTGCATGGTTTATAAAATGACATAAAATGGAGAACAATGTTCATCGGCTCATGATATTCTCAAATGTGCTGTTAGATCCAAAACTGAGATATTTAATTTGTTGTCACATGAGGAGAGAATCTAGAAAATATTTATATTTAAGAACCAAAACAAGAGACATTTAGCTTTTATTATAGACAGTATTCATTTAACAGTAGCCAAATAACTGATGAGTTGTTGCAGCTCTAAAAACAGACTCCATTTAATGCTTTAATTCCTTTATGAGTGTTTTTTTTTCCAGGCTTTAACTTCCTTGATTCTAATTAATTTCTTCCCTTTGACTTCAACTGTATTCAACTTTCCCAGGCACCGTTTTAACCCTTTTAAGCACCAAAGTTCCAATATTGCAACAAGGAACATAACGAAATGAAAAAGACAGCATTTTGAAAAAAAAAAAAAAAATCCAAGGTTAATTCTCCTCCTTTTTATCTGTTAAAATTGAATCATCTTATCAAATAGAAACCTGTTAAAGGTTCAACTGAATGAACAACATCCTTTAAAACATAGCAGGTTTGTCAATTTCTTGTAATTGAATATAGTAAATGCTTTACGAATGCAACTACAAGGAAACCAGAATGAAAATCGAAAAACACAGATGCTTGGGACACCTACAGCTATGGGAAATGAACGGATTCATTAGGAAATGTTTAAAAAAAAAAAAAAAAAAAGACAAAAATGGAATATGACATCACATAATTTGGACAGGACAGGAAAAGAAGTAAGAGTTTTAATATGAATACATGATAAATAATATCAAATGAAGCTGAAAATCACCTCTTTTGTGAAATATAACATTGAAACAACAAGAATGCATCCGATGTTGAAAAAAAAAAAGAATATTATTGATATTATTTATTTGAGTGGGATTTAAGAGGGTTTTTTTCTGTTGTTTTATTATTAGTATTGTCAAAATAAAGTCTCTGAAGAGGTAGTTGTTACAGTGATATTGAAGCATTAATTTTTAGATTTAAAGATCATAATGTAGAATAAAATAATGATAATGACAATATCAATAAATACTACACATGATAAAAAATGATGGTGATGTAAATCATCTGATATTACACAATAGTAGAATTGAAGAAAATGTATTAACCTGTTATGTTGCACAAACATTTCTCAAATTTTTAACAGTGGGTTCTGATCTGAGAACAAAACATGACCAAAGTTTGATGAATGCAAGAATCTGTGTGAAATGGGGTTTTTGAGAATAAAATCTATATTCGGGTTGATAAAACAAATATTGTCCTTGAGATGTTAAATGTTATTTGTGATATAAAATAAATCATAGACTTGTACCGAATAGTCCAATGTTGTGACTTCATATTCCTACTCAACATGTTTACTGTGTTTCATGTGTTGCAGGTTATAGAAGGGGTCAGAGGTCATCATGCAGACTATAAAGTGTGTGGTAGTGGGCGACGGTGCTGTGGGGAAGACTTGCCTCCTCATCTCCTACACCACTGGAGCGTTTCCCAAAGAGTACATCCCCACTGTGTTCGACAACTACAGTAGCCAGGTGGGACAAAAATAAAAACAATGGTGACTTTCACTACCGATCCGCACCCAAAACCCAATTTGTTCTATACAAACAAAAACACATACAACTATTTAATATGTCATTTTAGAGGAAGAATTATGTTGTTTTTTTTTTCAAATCCTCAAACATATCTGTCCTTAAAGCAGTGTTTTTCAACCCTGGGGTCACCTGGAAGTCAAGTAGGGTCACCTAAAATTTTTAGTAATTGATAAAAAAAACAAAAAAACACTATTAACGTATATTTTTTTATTTCATTATAATTAAAACACCACATGTTTTCTCTTTAAAAATCAAGTTTAAATAAAATGCAGAATATAATATCTGAGATGGCATATCTTAATTGACCTGATCATGTGACCACATGTGTTACTACGCGTCAACCTGCCCGAAAACAGATCAGAAAACGGATCCAAACAGAGAAAGGAAAGACTTCTTCGCCTACCAGACCACACTAAGAAAGAGATGAAAAAGTAACAATCAGACACCAAAAAGGTGCATTATATACATTCTATAACCTAAATGTTGTATAAAATTAATGTTTATTTACAACATTTTATATATTTTTTTTATTTTTTACAGTTTAGCAACCTATTACATGATCAAAAACAACTACATTTTAGCACGCACACACACACACACAAAAAAGCCTCCATTTTGAATGTCAGGGGTCCCCAGATATTTGTGATGTTAAAATGGGGTCACGAGCCAAAAACTGTTGGGAACCACTGCTTTAAAGGACCTGTAGTGAATTTTCATTGCTAACTGTTTCAAAAGGTCCCATATAATACTAGTGGTTCTGTCAGGGAACTTATATTATAGTCCTTTGTTAAATACCTGTGATTACTAATGGTGTGTTCCAAAGTGCTGGGAGGTAGGATGTTTCCAATGTCCAATGAGGAAAAATGTATTGGAATGTGTCAAAGCCAGAGGTTCTAGTTACAAAGTGGGGCCAGATCGCACTACCCTGACTGCAGTGCGAAGTCTAACATGTCAACACAATAACGGTGGCTCACATTGTGCAAGCTCACAATAAAAAAATTTTTAAAAACCACAATGTATAACTAGCTGATCCATCATTTCACCTCCTCTGTGTCGTTTGTGTATGTGAGAACGCTGTACTGTCGGCAGCCAAAATACCTCTTCAGTAACAAAGCAAACTGGAGCTTAGATCTGCAGTCCTCCACATTTGTTATGTATGTTCAACGTGGATCATCTGGAATGCTTTGAGGTGGGATATATTCTACCGTCCAACACTTTCCAACGCACCATGAGTCACTGCTTCGTCAGTCAGAGACATGTTGCCTCCTTCACAAGCTTTTCCAACACTGGTAGTCACGCAGACCCGTTGGTTTGTCCGATTATCTGGGCTGCGACGGACTGATTGGTGACCTCGTGTGGCAGACACCAGTCTAAGATGACACATTATCGGACAGCGCTGGGTCGCATCTCTAGGACAATGGTGGAGTGCAAAGTTTACGGCTGAACAAACAAACATGAACACTTGCTTTCCACACTCAGTCTGGTTCATTAACTGCTGCGTGTTTACTCACATTCGATCACACAGAATCAACAATAGTACATCAGTTCTCACCGGCAATATATGCTCCCCATAGATTCTGCCCATGCCAGTAATTCACATAATGCAAATGTCCAGTGTGATGCATTTACAGTATTTTTTTTCTTTTCTTTTTTTTGGAATGTGCACCTCTCATGCTTATAAGTAATACACAAAGCACAGTTATTATCATAAGCATGACCAGTGCAGGTACACTTTAATCTCAGATAATATCAACTTCTTTCTTGAAATATTACTCCACTATCATTTGTATTTACTTATTTGTTCCATAAATTGGCTTCAATATGGCATAGTGTAAATACATCTGTCATCAGTGTTTTGTTTTTTTTTTTTAATTTCACCAGTAAATCAGATAAAGTTAGTTTTGGTGTTTTTTCTGAAATGAAATATCATTAAATTTACTGGGTAGTGAGAGATGAATCAAAGTGAATTAGACAACATTTATCAAAGGTTTTCATTGATGTATGATAGTATCTGATGTTTATTTAATATTATGTTACGTATATTATGTATTTCAATAATTCCATAAACCTCATACATAGTGTAAAAAGACAAGGATATTTTCCAGTACAGTGTTTCTGTCACTAACTCTGCTTGTGTACCTGTGTGTCCGTGGTGCGTTCAGGTGACGGTGGACAGCAGGACCATCAGTCTGAACCTGTGGGACACGGCGGGGCAGGAGGAATACGACCGGCTGAGGACTCTGTCGTACCCGCAGACAAACGTCTTCATCATCTGTTTCTCCATTTCAAGCCCCGCCTCGTACGAGAATGTCAAACACAAATGGCATCCTGAGGTCAGAGGTCAAATACTCAACTATGTTCAGACTGACAGGTTAAAGAAAGGGTGATCTAACTAAAGAATCCACACTTGAGGTGTCATAATCTGTGGGGTCAGTAGACTGCTCTGTCTGAGTTTAGTCCGATTAAGAAAGTGGCTCAGTAGTGAACAAACTGTTCTGTTGACGATCAGCGTCTTACCCATAGAACAGTAACATATCAAACCACCTGATAATATCTAATACAAACCACATGATTGTTTTTTAAGACCAGTGACATGACATGGGGTGTTACAATAGATGACGCCGCTTAAACAGACTCATACATGAGCACATGACTAATTTCTACTGTCATGGTCAAGAACTCTGTTTAATTTAACCAGTGACTGTTGTAAACATTACAACACTGGCAAACATCAGAAAACTGATCCCATTGACTCTGAGACCAACGTTTAAGCTAAATAGCAGGTTATCTGTTGGGTTTTCATCATATGTGGAATTCTTATTGAGTTACATCATCTTTTGTTAAGGCACATGCACAAAAAATGTTCAATTAAATGACATTTTATTGGTTGAGCCTTATATCACAACATGGTTGCCTCACAGGGCTTTACAGAATTAAACAAAGAATAGATGAAGGACATGGATTAATGTCCTGCACCTCCCCCCTCCTTAGACCCTCCTCATTGAGGAAAAACTCCAAAACCCCAGTGGGAAAGGAGAAACCTGTGGTAGAACCACAGTGAAGGACAGATCCACTCCCATGGACAGACAGACTGTAGATGCACCAGGACTGATGGACGTCCATTTATGGATGTGGTTCCAGTCTGCTATGATGCAGTTGGGTGGGGGTACATGAGAGAGTCCATCTAAAAGAGACAGGTGTTTTGTTTTGCTCCTTTAGAAGAAGCAATAACCATAGAAAAGGCTTTAAGGATTAGTGAACATCTCAATGGTCATGAAGCTCCAAAAAGTTACCAGTATGTGTTTTTTCAGCAAAACTAGAGGCTACAATTCACTAAAGCATATTTTAATCAAGGTTTGAGGGATTTGTATTTGTGTGTCCAGTGTAACCACCTTGATCCGGACCAGTGGACTCAAATACACGACTCTAATTAAGATTTTAACAATGGTTTAATAATCCAAAAAGTAATGAAACAAGAGACGCTCACAAGGAAGATACAGAATACAACTAAACAAGTTATTATGAGAAACAAAAACTTATAGAAAACCTGACGTACGTGAAAAAAACAGACTGGAACACTGAGACTGAACTAAACAAACTGGCACCGGGCAAAAGGAGACAGGGACTATTTGTACATGAGGCAGAGGAACACAGGTGAAACCAATCAGGGGCGGGGCTAACGATCACACTGGCGGGAAAAAAATCACACAAAGGGAGGAAGTCAGGGTCTGATACAAGAGGGAAGAGATGGGTACAAAATAAAAGAGGAAGTGCATGATAGGACCAAATGTGAATGACTAAACAAAACAAGTACAAAATTCTGAAACACCTCAGACAAAACATGAAACACTAAATGTTAACGTGACCAAATTTAACACATTTGACAATACGTAACATCCAGTCACATCACCACAAATATTTTGAAAAACTTTTTTTTCTCTGTGTTTGGGAGTTTTAGGTCGCAATTATGGAGAAAGAAAAACTCCATGTGGACAGGGCAAAGATATTAGATGTCACACCCCAGTTCATACATATTGTTGTTATGTGTAATGAACATACATTTGGAAGATGAGACATTGTTTTACATCTATTTAATGTAAAGAACACTCATTCAATAGTCCAACCAATACTTTTAAGTTAAGTTTATAACATTAAGTTGTCATTCATTGCTGATCAGTTTCATTCAGTATTGAGGGTCTACAGTGTTTACAGTCTGTTTAAGCTGTTTTTAGTTGTGTTTTATTTTAGCATGTACACAAAAATAAATAAATAAAAAATATATGCAAGGAAACATGTTTTTAGAAAAATATTCATAATAGTGCGGTCATGACATGACAAGATGTTTTCTGGTTTGGAAATGAATTGTTGACAAACAGCCTGGTGAAAGCATGGATGCATGACAAAATAATGCACCCCTCCAATAATAATAATAAAGCAAGTTTGGTGAAAAAATAGGGGATGGTTTTCCAGTTATGCTCTAAAAACTAAATGACAAACTGACATGCTAAGAGCTGATGGACCTGTTAGTGTTCAACACAAGAAGTTTGGAAGCGTGGACAAGTGAGTGGAGGATGTTCTGTGTTTAGTGTGACAGCATTTAATGTCCAGAACAACCCCTGGAGTCTCACTTGGACTAAACAAATGCTTTTTCAAGACTTATAAATGTTTGAGAAGGTGTGTATCCATATGTATCGACTGATCTATATCACATTGTTGAACACAGTTTAACAACTGTGCAGTCCTTGGGGGTCAATTTGACCCCATTCCACTGCCTTCATCTATGGGAATGCGAATGTGGAAGACCACACAAGGGTTAAAAACCTGCTGTGATCATCACTGACCTCGTTTCATGCAACCAAACACGCATTCAAATACAACGCTGACTGGGAGGTGCAGAACGTCAACACAGTTCTGGGTTGCATGATTCATTTCTGCTGCACCACCACAAGACTAAATGTCAAAATGTACCCTTCAGTTTTATTTCCATTAGATTAGATTCTTTGGAGTAAGTGGAACCAGTCTGTGATGTCATTGAACTTTTGTTATGTATAAATGCTTTGGAGCATCTAAACACATCTTATCAGATACCTGTAGTTTCTTTGTAAAGTTGAAATGACTAATGACAATGATTTCATCTGATTTCATCAGGGGTGTAGAACACAGAACTGGATAATATATGTCCCACAATGCACGTGGACTGACTGTAGTTCTCATTAGAGTCTCCCTGCCTATAATGAAAGGACATACAGTAGATATTTATATTCTTTTTCCGTTTTATCTATAGGTGACTCACCATTGTCCTGGAGTTCCCATCCTCCTGGTTGGAACAAAGAGCGACCTCCGGAACGACAGCGAAATTCAGAGGAAACTGAAGGAGCAGAACCAGACCCCAGTCACCCACCAGCAGGGCACCGCCCTCGCTCGCCAGATTCACGCCCTCCGCTACCTGGAGTGTTCAGCATTGAACCAGGATGGAATTAAGGACGTGTTCACTGAGGCTGTGAGGGCCTTCCTGAACCCACAACCCACGGTTGGCAAGAAGCCCTGTGTCCTACTGTAGACCAGACCAGATGAGACCAGACCAGACGAAGACCGGACCCGGACCCAGACCAGACCAGACCAGACCAGAAGAGTAGATGACAAGGGGCTGATTCTGGAAAGACTGAAAAATGTGTTTTAATGTTTTTAATTTGTGATTAGAATTTTATCTTTGAGGGGTTTGGATGGATTTGGGGTTTCAGATGAGTTTGTTATGGTTTTCAACCAGCAAAATTCAGGCTTTATTTAAATGTTTATTCAGTCCTGATATCGGTTTGTCATGTTTTTTTTGGGGGGGGGGGGGGTTGAGTCACATGTACCAAATTAATATAATATAGAATAATATGATTTAACACAGAAAAAAAAAACACTTGCATGACTGATTCAATCTGTTTAGATTTAATAAGAATTTACTAGTTTAAAATAAATCCTTTCTCTCTCTCTCTCTCTCTCTCTTTCTCTCTCTCTAATTTGGATCAGACCACTTCCTCCATGTGGTAACATAATCCAAATAATAGTGAAACAGACTTTAAAATGGTTGCACTAATGGCATTTTTGTTGAAACACAGCATATGCAGGTCTTTAACAGTCTACATAAATATCCTGTATTGAAATTTTTTAAATATCATATTCATTAACAATGAAGCTAATGTTACTTTGCCTTTTATCCTGGAGTACAGAGGGTTTTTATTGACCAAAATGACAATATTGTAAATGCAGCTCTTAAATGCACTCTCTAGAGTGTGCTGTATATTTATCGCTGATATTTCATATCTGTTAATATGGAAAGATGTTATTTTCTGATAAATATCTGAAGGATCACATACTAATATTGTAAAAATACTGGGTGGAATATCTATAATATATGCTATATTTTAGTCTATAAATGTGTGACCTTCCTGTATAAGTAAAATTGATAGATTCAGCTGTGAGTGATCTCTAACAGGTTTTCAATGCCTGACATCTTTGGTCTTAAGTTTTTGGCTTCCATCATAAAGGTTGGTGATATCTCCTGTTGGATTTGCAGGTACTGTACAAACACCAATTCTGCATTTTCACTTCTAAAAGCGTTCATTCTAAAAGCTTGACAAGCCTCCAACAGCTGAATGTGGTTAGGTTTGGTTAGGATGGGGGATTATGGAGGACACAGTTGACATAATCTAATCTAACATAATATAACTTCATTTATCTATCTTGAATTTCTTTTTGTCAGAGCACTGTCATGAGCATTTCTGTGAATGTCCATATTTTAGATTTTACATGCTTGAAACCTACCTGTGAACCTATGCTTTAGATTTACATCCAATCAATCTTAAATGTGATTAAAAATCAAAATTTCCTCTTTTTTATATGAATGTTTGAAAATTTCAAATCCTGTGATTAGTAGAGAAAGTGAAAATGTGTTTCTGATGTGTTTATGTGTAACATTCATATCAGAAAACTCTATTTCTCCTCTATTAAGAACAAGCACAAACCCAAGATTAGATCATAATAAACCATCAAACCCCTTTAAGTTGAAAGAGATTCTCATTGTTTTTTCAAGCCAGAGACTTTCTGACATGGTATTGGAGCAAGAAGTCCAGTTGGCTTCATTTTTTGTGAGAAAATGTGATTCTATTTGTTGATTCATTATTTTTGCTGTATTTTTATTTAAATGTGACAATACATTTAAAATGTTTCATACAGTATATCTGCCTGCTCTGTCTTATTCAAAGAGTTGGGAGCTTGTTTTCATGTAGGATGCAGGGATATATGTGTAATTGTATAGATGTTTGTTCTTCAGGCAAATGAATGGGGAGGAAGTGAGTTTAAAATGAGCTGCGGACAAACAACTTCCCCAAAAATGAAAGGGGTCATGTTCTGGCAGATAATAAAATAATCAAATGACAGATGCACCTGAGGGCAATGGCACCATTTACTTTTGTCTGAATGCCTTTAAATCGTGAATATAGTCATTGTCAGTTAAATAAGGACACCATATACATTTTAACTTGTAGGCTTGTATCTACAAGTGACCTTTGAAAGCTACATAAACAATGACCATCCCATAATATAAACCTGAAGTCAGATTTGTTTTGTTGCACGTTAGTTTACAAAGCAGTCAAATAAATATGGAAATACACCCAGAGTTTAAACTTAATAGAAAGAAAGACACTATTGTGTTGCGTTATGGGAAATGCAGTCAGGTTATCTGAGCAACACATGAAAGTACAAACTACGGCTGTGTTTGGAATCACATACTGACCAGTACATACTAAACACATCGCAAAACACATGCAAGTAGTGTCATATGTGAAAATTAACCTGGTGTTCTACACAGATACATGACCATGAAAACAGTTACCAGATGCCAGTGTCAGTTGCTACCCAATCCAAACCTATTCGATCAATCAATTTTTATTTATATAGCACTTTTCATACAGTAAGGACGTAACACAAAGTGCCTTACATGTAAATATTCTGTCATTTTAAATTTAAAGAATATGTAATTTTTTGTCACAATATTCCTACATATGTAGTCATTCTACTTCACACTGAACAGCCAGGTTCACCTACATTGCTTACCCTAAATGCTATTAGTTAACAAAAAAATAGAATGATATAATACATTGTGTGATGAGTAGGTCATGCAAATAGCAGAAAGAAATCCGATTCTTTGGGTGTAGTATATCCGTTTTGGTATTATAAGTAGTTTATTTTACCAGATAAAATCAATTGAGAACAGTTTCTCATTTACAATGATGACCTGGAAGGAGGCCCCAATAGACAAAAACAAAAACAAAAGAAAAGAAAAACAGACAAAAAGAAACAAATTCTTGCAACCATTGATGAAGAGACTATGACATTAACCCTTTCATGCATACTGGTCACTACAGTGGACAGTTATTTTACAGTTATTCTCTTGTATATTCATGGGTTTTGTTGTTTTACTTCCATATCAGCCAACACAGTGGACGCTTATGCACCATCCCATAATACACTGTCATACCATTACGGTAACTTTGCCATTCTTGATGAACTTGATCTGCAGTAGCATGTTTGAGTGTAAATTTATTGCTTATTGTCATTAGACTGTAATTAATAGTTTTCTTAAACAAAATGTTTTTTTTTTTGTGTTTTTTTTGCATATTATCTCCATGAAGTAATGAGTAATTACTAGTATTAAAGTAAAGTATGTTCAAATCTGACTATCAGTTTATACAGATTGCAAACAATGGGTGGATAAAGGTGCAGCAGTGGCAAAATGGATGGTATGGTGGAGAGCATCCAGGCAGTGAAGGGCACACGTGGGAGCCATTTTATAAATGACATCACCCTTATATTGTGTTTGGGTCCCAATTGACCCGGGTTCAAGTTTAGGTTTGTAAAAAGCGCCATCTGCTTTTTTGTACTGAAACGAGGCTTCATCTAATCCTTAGACACAACTATTTTAATGCAACAAAATATATTTTCACAATTTTAGTCAATTCTAAAGATCTAAAAAAAAAAAAAAAGTGACATTTGTGGTGTTACAGGTCAAATATGTCCCAGCAGAGAATACTGGATCTTGTATGCGTCACTGAAAAGCTGTGGGTTGTTCTGTGGATCAAATATAGCTCAATGTGCCCCACAACACAAACACACAGACACACATGTTTTTATTACATTGCAAAGACCCTGACCTCTGAGGTCTTTGTGGGGACACCCATTTCCACAGTAGCTAGAATGTGCACACACACACACACACACACACACACACACACACACACACTAGCAACAGCAGTTCTGGTCTTGAACAGTTATAGGTCAGTCCATCTTCCAGAGTCGGGTCTGCTTCAGGTTTGTTCCTGTTAAAATGTGCTGGATTCTGTTGGTGTGTGTGTGAAATAGTGAAAACTATGAGGGATAATCAAACATAGGGTGTATGGTCATCTTGTGTGTGAATGAAGCCTGATTACAGTAAAGGAACTCCAGTCTGGCCTTAACTTTGGCCTGTAGGTTACTGATGTGGAGCTCGAAAGAAAGAGTATCTTCAGCATTCTACAGATTTTCAGGTTCCTCACATTACTCATTAGTTTTGGTCAGGATCAGTATGCTAGTAGATTATCTGACATCTATTTTTGTTCCAGAAATTTCTACTATTTGTAAGTTGCATCTCCCTCACATTATAGTCTTTTCCCCTTCTTTTCAGTATTACAGCATAATTATAATGTCAGTGGTTTCTCATTGTGACAAACCTGCTGAGAATCTTCCAAGTTAACTTTGCTGAAGTGTTTCTGTTCAGTATGATTGAGCTGTTTCAAGCTTCAGGATGTCGTCTTTTCCTGTAGAGCGTCTCCTCAGAGGCAGGAAGCCATTTCCTTTTCCGGTCCCTGCGTCTCCTGCTGGTGGACGAGCTTTTCTAAGATGACCAGATCACAACGCGTGCATGAAACACAGAAAAGACATCCATCAACAGCTTCACAGAGCTGTGCGGTCTAAACCTTCTGACTAAACTATCAAGACACTCACAAGGAGTGAAGAATCATAAAAACATAACCAATATTTTCACTGTCATCAGGGTTTATATTTACATAAAAAGCCATCATGCTATCAACACAGTGCAATTGTAACAATATAAAAAGCCATCTTTCTTGTCAGACTGCATTAACTAAGATGTACCAAATACTGGCCAAGGGCTGCAACTGAAAAATTATTTTAAATCAGGATTAATACACTAATTGTAGGTTAGTTTTTATTTTGCACAGCTCATGTTCTGCATGAATAGTTTCTTGTATACAAGGTAAAATGGTGAAAAAGTGCCTGGTAAACCGCTACAAGCATAAGTGAGGTAGAAGTGAGGTTTTTTCACCAAACAACAGTTAAAACCTGAGACATTTGGCCTGCTTTTGTTGAAACAGAAAGGGTAAAGAATTATGAAAATCCTTGTGGGGTAGTTAAAGACCCTGCTGCTTATGTCCACCACCAAAAGAAAAAGAAAAAAAAAACACCTACAAAGTTCAAATCAGCTCTGAGTAGTAACAGAACAAGGACCCAATCAGCTGCACGCCAGGAAACAGAGGGGGTCTGAATACGTTGTGTTGGAACAGCAGCATCACCTCCAGAGGATGGAGTTCGTCATACAGGTGGGTGGGCAGTCTGAGCAGGGGGCGGGACCCACAAAAAGTTCACCAAACACAACGCAGCTGAAAACATGCTCTTAAACAAGCTCTTAGGTTTTAACCCCTTGTTACGCCCAGCTCGTGTGAGGAAAGGGAACAACATAAAATACCAGATGTTTTGGCGTTTTAAAGTTATTAATTAAAATAAAGTTTCTTATAACACAAAAAAGTAGGATAAGTACAACAAAAGGAGATTTGAATAATTAACAAAAAGAGACTCTAATTTAAGAGTTATAGCAGTTCACAAATTCTAACAATTAATACTAACAAAAACACTTTCAAAACTCAAATTTTACAAAAGAAGAGCACAACACAAGCAACATTCCGCTCAAAACTAAAGCCAAAAGAAAAAAAATACCAAAGTCTAATGCTTTACAGAGTTTAACTATCACCAAGCATAACAAAACAAAGGCACATGAACGTGTCTGGTTACAGCTCACTGAAGAGCTCAGGTGCAGGGAGCTTTATAGCGGACTCCTCCCTCTGATTGGCTGGCTGACTGATGGACACGCCCATTCATCATGGGTCAATTCAGACTGGATGGAACCACAGGAATCAGTGATTGGAGTCACCTGCAACGCATTACACACACTGCCCCAGAATATGGCAGCAGCCGTAACACCCCTTCAAGACTGAAATGATAACAGGCTCCCTTGGTGTCTTCATGTGGTTCTTTGCAATAAAAGTGTCAAAAAATGTTTTTGGTTTTTTTTTGCCAATTCTTTTGCACCTTTCACTTTCAATATTGCCCATTAATTATCATTATTAGAAAATAATACATGCTTAAACCAGTGTTTTAGTAAAATAAAAAAATGGACTTGAAGATTTTAGCATACTTATTATCAGAAACAACAGTAAATGTCCAGAAGGAAATTATTTGAGATTGCTATTTTACATCTGCTCAAATATGGTTTTTGATCTTAAACATTCAGTATTCAAATTAAAGTTTCATATTTTTATTATTTCCAGGCATTTTTTTTTTTTTGCCAGTGTGGGAGTCTCTATAAGAGTTCCTTTCTACTTGTAATACAGTCCCACATTGCTGCTGTAAAGTGTTATATAGTGTGGGAAAGCTTACGATCTCAGTTTTCCAATGTTACAGTCATTTGAATCCAGTAAAATGCACAATGCAGGGCATTTGTAGGAGACATTGACGTTGTTAAAGGGTTCCTAAAATAGCAGAGGGGGGGTCCCTGTAGGCAAACCTGACCCCATGGCTTCAGAGTTCAAGGACAAGGTCTTCGGGGAAGTGGACCACAAGTTCTGGTGATGATTCACTAACAAATGTTGACCGAATATTGAACTTTGACCTACTGCCATCTATAGTTGGCCCCTGGGGTAATAATAATAATAATAATAATAATAATTATTATTATTATTATTATTATTATTATTATTATTAATAATAATAATAATAAAACAATATTAATATGAATAATGAGAATAATAAAAATAATAATATGAAGAAGAATGAGAGTGAGAATAATAAGAAGGATAAGAAGATGAAGAAGACAATGAATGATAAGAAAAGAATAAAAATTCTCAAATAATAAAAATAATAATAGTAATAATAAAGAACAAGAATGAGAATAATAAAAAATAAAAAGAAGACAACGAAGAATGAGAATAATAAAAATAATAATAATAATGAAAAGACTTTTTTTTTTCATATCCATGTGACAAATGAGTTCATCATACAAAGGCACTGTTGAGCAGAAATGACTCAGACTGGTTTAACTTCGTGGAGGATGACTTAAATTCCATTAAGTCAGAAATGTTCATGACTCATTGCTTTTTGACACCACATTCCTGACTTGTATCGACAGAATCAGCAGAAAAACAATAAAAGGGGAATGTGTGACATCAGTCTGGGTTACTTCTGCTTTTCTTTTTTAGTCAATCTGGTAAAAATACTGTGACAATGCAAGACAATGAGTCACTTTACAGCATCACACAGTCCTGTTTCCTACAGCTCAGGAAACACTGCAGGGAATTAAACTAGCACAAACATTTTCAGAACTTCTTTTTTCATCCCATTGTAGTGTTAATAAGTTTGGTTAAAAAAAAATACTTCAAAGTAAAAATGTTACCTTGTTGTAAATTCCATCCGAAGGTGTGACTTCTGTTCCCTCCCACTTCTCTTCATTTCTTATGGTCTTTATCTAAATGAATCATAATGTGTGCGAGTATGTGACTCAGTATATGGAAAAAGTATTCAAAACTGATCCTAAATATAAACAAGTGGCACCAGGCACAAAAAACCCTACCCCTCACATATATTTCACCCACTGTAAGTAAAGGAGAAGATGTAAAAAAAAATAAAATAAAAAAAAAATTATTAAACTAGAAAAGCACTCAGAGAGCCCAAACCTCCACCAAGCAGCACAGTTCCCCCACATATTGTGACTGACACCCCGCAATATTACTCCCACATTTTTTTTTTTTTTTTAATGTATTTTACTAGATTCATGACTGGAAACATACCCTTTGCAATTAGAAATATAAGAAAACAGGAGTTCTACTGCCATCTGGTGGACATTTGTTAGTACTACAACACCGTTAATAATAACTAATAGAGAATCCTTTAAAAAAATTTCCTGGATCCAGACTGTGATCCGCATCACCTCCAAAATTTAATCATCTGTTCCTTAAAATTTCATAAAAATCCATCCATTACTTTTTGAGTTATCTTGCAAATTAATCATCATTAAAAATTTGAACTTTGATGTACTTTTCTCAAAATAAAATGACATATATTCTGGGTCACTGGCGATCTATAAACCCAATTTGGTATGAATTCAACCAATAGTTTTGCTGCTACAGACATTTGAAATTGTGCCCATTATAAGTAATTAGGGGGTAAAAAAAAGATTTTAAAAATTCATTAAAAATTGAAACTTTGACCTGCTTTTCCCAAAATGTAATCAGATCTACTCTGACTTACTAACAATATATAAACCCAATTTTGTAAGAATTCAACCAATAGTTTATCTGTTGGGGTGTTAACAAACAAAGAAACAAACCAAACCAAAAACAATACCCCTTACCTCTCCCTTCGTAGAGCAGATTAATAAACACAATGATTTTAAAAGTCTCATAAGAGTCTGATCAAACTCCGGCAGGGGAGTCAGATCAGCTGATTGTGTTTATTACTGGATTTGATGTGAAGTTCTCATTATTCTGCCTGCTGACGGTAAATCAAGCTCATTTCACAGTCAAATTACTTCTGCAGAACTGAACAAACATTGTGGGTGTGATGAACTCAGCGTCTGGTTAAAGATTCACAACAGCAGGTTTCACTCTTATTTTAATGTATATGTCAAATTAGTTATTTACGTCAACGATTCTGATTATTTTCTGGATTTATTACTTCCAGTATAAAATGTAAACGTCCACTAATGATGACGGTGAAGAAATTCAACATGATTACTCTCTGTCAAGTTTGGGATTTAGGCGCAACTTGAGAAACTCTCTGAATGTGGTACGAGGTTACGAGAACAGAACAGATAAGAACACGTACTGAGAAATGGCCACGCTCTTCTGCTGTCGACCTTGACCTTCACAGTGAAGGTCCCATCGGGGTCAACACATCACATTTGGATGCCAATGTTGACCTACATTTTTTCAAGTCTTTTAGGGGGAGTGCTATACAATACAAATGAGGTGAGGGGATACCGACAGTGATAAGGGAGCAGGGACCAACAGGGGTACAGGTTTAGGACAGTCGTCATTGTCAGTAGGGCTGGATGAGAGGTCATTGCAACACTAAACGTTGGTCTTGTACATATTAATGATGATTGTGGTCAATTAGTGTCAATTGTGTAAATACCTTTGAACTTAACCCTCAAGTTCAGAATTTTTATTAAATTTAGCAAACTTCCCACAACGACTTCCTAAGAATTGACTTTCATAAGAATCACATGGACCTGACAACATGAAAGAATGTTACTAGTGTGGACAGACAGAATTGGTACTGTCAGAAGTGAAGCCTGTTTGGCATGTGAAGGGTTAATCTGAACAAATTAAATTTTATATAAAAGAAAAAAAAAAGACCTGATTTTAAGTTTCCACCAGTGGGCATTTCTTAAAAACATGACCCATAACAGTCTCTGGAGAAGAAGTGTTTGCTTTGGCTCAGGCTTTATTTGCTATAAAAATAACATTTATAAGACAACAAGTGCGTGACAATATAATATTAATGTGGTTTTAATGTTGGTGTCTTCACATCCTCACGGTACAAAACGTCACCATCATCAGAAGAAGGGTGAATACTCCATATTTTGTTGGAATGATCGGGTTAAAAAAAGGCTTCAATATCAGTTCACATAAACATGTTTGTGATACCATCATGTGATCCAAGTTTAAAGCTTTCTCATGTCCCATTGGTGCATTTTGTGCTTGTTCAGTATCGTTTGTCCTCAGGAGGCGTGGCCACGATCATCTCTTTGGTCCGAAAGTCCCATACAGCCGTCAGGTGGAAGGCCATGTTGGACAGAACCACCAGGTACTCAAAGAAAGCGAAGAGAGTGTAGACTGAGGAAAACAAATGAGAATAAAGTACACATCAAATCCAACACCCCTCTGAACGATATTGTGCAAATCCATTCTATTCTTCCTTCTAATCCTGAATCGTTAACACTAGGGGAAACCAAAAACCAAGCTGACGCTACACCTTCATTATAGTTTTCAATCAAAAGACACTAACGAACCTCCTTGTTCACAGAACTTGTTGTGGCGCCGGAAGAAATACGCTGCAGCTAGGCAACAACTGACATTGAACAGGAAGAGACGCACTTTCCAGCGATATGATGTCAGGTCCTGCGTAGAGATTGAAACATGTGGTATTTATAGATTAAAAATACAGAAGACGTCAAACTGACCATGAATGTCCAAAATGTGTGGCTTCATCTTGTTTTTTGCTGACATTTGTTAGCTAACTACTGACGTGTGCGCATAAACTACCTGAACATTTAACTGCTACTTTTGCCTGTAAATTAACTTTATTTTCAGATATTTTCAAAGGTCAACTTCTATCATTTTTTTTTATTCCTACTGCTGTCACCACTATGGTTGAATGCATTGTGCGTCATTTTTGTGAAAAATGATGCATTTCTCTTGCTTAAAGCTGTTTTCTGTAAGCTAGAAGAGGGTCTGTGGTTGAACGACTGACTTTTCCGGTGTCCCTCAAGAATATTCATGAAGCATTAATAAGGCGCCTCTGATTGGTTTAAACAAGGAGGGGGTAAAAAAGAAAAAACAGGAAGAGGAAAGGAAACGCCCAGCTCAGTGTTGTTCAACTCGCAGCGATCTGTTGATGGAAAGTCCATAAAGTTTGTGGATTTAATAAAATGTCTTCGGAGATACAACCGTACGTCT
>JAPSES010080193.1:13686-26583 GCA_029822895.1 Maxillicosta whitleyi | reverse complement strand
ATGGTTCAGGGACAATGAGACATCATGTTCACACATGGTTTAACCTCCATAAAGTCCAGACTCTAATGTAGGATGTGATGAAACTATGGATGGAACAAATATGATCAACCTTATTGTGACACTATGTGAGAATTATGTGGTAAAAAACGGGACAGTGAACGTGTCCTGGAATCAAACTGAAGATGGTGCAGTTAAATATTGGATGTGTACCTTTTTTTTTGGCCGGGCAGTGTACATCTTATATTAAATTCAATGTGAAAATGGTTCAGTCATCAGGTGAGAGTTCAGATTTGGTTATTCAGATAATAACACGTGAACAAATGTCTCAAAGTAATTAACTGCGGCTCCGCACAACCCCCGGTGAATCTAATAGTTCCAGACTCAAATGTTCTCTTCTGAAAAGTGACTGTTAGAGCTTTACACAGTCTGAATCGTGGCACAAGCCAAAGCAGATTAAGGAGGCTTGTGAGCCAGATCCTGCCACAGCTTCAGCAGGGAAGCAGAAATTAAACTCTATTGTTTGCTAATGGCTGTGGGTAATGGCTCTGTTCAGCGCCGCTGGAGCGTGAACGGACGTGGCTGGACCCAAACTCCATCAGAGGAGCTTCAACTGTACTCCAACTGCTGCTGGGGAGACGGTGGGACCATGTGATCCTTTTAGATCACTTCCTGGTGGCTTTAAGGTATCAAATATATGACTTTTGGTCCAAAACCAAACCCAAAAATGATACTTAATATAAATAATTTTAGTTCTGGTTCCACATTCAGCCCAGTTTGATCTCAAATGGGTCAGATCAGTCAAATACTATCATAAAAACTGTTAAATACTGACCTCTGAATACTTCTATGCTGTAGTATTAATTTTCAAAAAGTTAAATTAGAGGAAAATTTTTACATTTACGATCTATCTTTCCACAAAAATATAAATGATATGTGTATAATATAATATGTGCAATTTTATCAATATTCTGCCTGTTAGTCAATGTGATCTGTAAGTTCTAATGTACATGTGTATATGATAAACTGAGGCATAATATTGCTAAAATTGCACTTATTTTTCTTCAGAAATTTCAGGCCATTCATATTATTCACATTTTTTAAAGGATAGTTTGTAGTTGTAAACATTTTTATACTGTAATTTTCCTTTTATTTGCAGAAAACTTTGACATAAACAGGCGTAGATGCAGTAGTAAAGACACTCAGCTGATGACACCGACGCGGCTCTGAACGAACACACCATGTAAACGCGTCCTGACAGTTGGCATGCCAAAAATGAATAGATGTCAGAGTTAAAAGTGCGTAATAGTAATGAGGCCGTCAGTCACACTACAATTACACTCTTCATTAATTCAGACTCAAGCACCGACAGTTGGTGAAAGAAAATATAATTGACACGCAATTAATTGATTTTGTTCAATACAGGGCGTTACAGAATGAGTTGTTAATCGATAGTGACAACAATGTGCTCAGCATGGAGGTAAGTGAGAGGCCAAACAAAATTAAAAGCCTGAATGACTCAGTCCAACAACAACAGTTGTTTTTTTTTTAATGCAGCAAGTGTCCTCCCTTTATTTTATTTTAACTTTAATTCATCAACAAGTCATACCCTGCCTACCCAGGGATTAATTTTAAGTCTTAATTATTAAACTTAAAAAAAAAAAACTTTTAAAAAATGCAAAAAATTAAGAGAAAGCCACGTGTAAAGAACATGTGTGAAATTTCAAAAGAATATAGTAAGTAGTGTCTGAGACATAGGATGGACAAAATTCAACAATGGACAGATGGAATTCCTGGTGTAACTATATACATTTTTATAAAATGAAGTACATAAATAATTAATAACTAAATAAATGCACTAAAATTAACTGACAATCAATCATTTTATATTAATTTCACTGATTATATGTTGAAAATGGTTCAATCGTGAGATGAAAATCTACATATTTTGGATGTGGACTCAAGTTTAGTCTCTAACTTCATCACATTAATTAAATGTAGGAACTATTTTTCTTTACTTTTTTTATACTATTTTATTTACTTATTAACAGCCTGGTCTAGAGCAGCTGTGAATGTGAAGTGTTATAAGACAACTTTTGGAATGATTTGACACTATGCACATAAAATTTGATTTACTTTTTATACGTACAGTAGAGATGGTTTTAATAAATCAAAGCCTAATATGTTCATAATCCACCTCTGTCATGTGCCAGGTTGTTCAGTGAGCTTGGACTCTGGGTCTGACTGGCTCCTCCCACCACAGCTGATGTCATCCAGCCTTTAAAACCCTCTGCCCAGCAGGTGTTCACAAACCACCTCCACCACTCTACTTCGCCTGAACGCCACACATAAGAAACGCACCATGAAGTGTCTGAACAACCGGGCCGACAGTCACCTGACGGGGCAGGTGGAGCTGGACGGCATGGGGAATGGGTCCTGGGTGAACCAGGCCTACTGTGGGTCACCTGTGCCCCTGCCCCGGGCTGTCAGCACCATCTACAACCCCCAGCCCCTGTTCCAGGGCTCCATGGACAGCGTGTACAAACTGGACACCCCCGGACCCTTCGTAGACCCCCCAGCGACACTGGACATGCCCAACTCCAGCGAACAGAGTCTGGTGAAGAAACGCAGAGGCTGCTGCTCCTTTATCAAAGGTACCGACACCTTCTTATAACATAATAACTTATTTATCATCATGTTTAGTTTGTTTTAATACTACTTTCTAATGCAAAACTGACTGTTTTATCACTAGTGACCCAAACGACCACTGGAAACCAAAACAATCTACTGATCTAAACTGATTTAATACCTGTTCATCCACTAATTCTACCAATACATGTAAATAATTGGTATAAAATACAGTTTATTATCTTTTCATGGTCATCAGATATGACCATATTTGGACGTTCAGAGGCCCCGTAGTTACCATGGAAACACTGTTATCGTCTACAATATTAATTCACCAGTAAAACCCATGGATTTGGATCAATGACAGTGGATGGAAACACTGGGTTTATTTATGTTCAGTTAATGATAGATTTGGTTCATATTTGTTCAGGTTATTCACATTTTTTGAGAAATTATACGTTGTTTTAATGTAAATACATGAAAACATTTTGGAGTTGTCATTATTTATATGTTTTTATTTTACTGGTCCTACCCATTTGAGATTGAATTGGTCTGAATATGGAACCTGAACTATAATGATTCTTTATATCTTCGGGTAATTTTTGCTTTTCACAAATTCATCTCAAGGACTGAACTAGACCCTTTAGCGGGGCGGATTTGGCCCCCGGGCCGCATGTTTGACACCTGTGATCTACATAATCAGTGAATTAAATATAGGAAAATACCAGATTTTGACTGAAACAACCCAAAATACAGAGAATAATATTATAATAAATGACAATAAGTCATTGAAGAAAGCTTAAATAGAGAAAAAAAATCATGTAGGAGCTGCTTTATGCGTTCATATTTTCTTGTAATAGTTCTATAATGTATATATTCATTGTTGTGTTGCTACTTGAACTTCAATATCCTGAAGGCCGTGTTCAAGGGATCAATAAAGTTCAATCTAAACTAATCTAATCCCTTCTATTCGCTGACATAACTCCATTTTCATCCTGTGTTTTAGGGTTGTGGGGGACAACACTGACTGAAAATACCTCAAACAACAGGGAGCTGTTTGTCCGAACCACTCTGCGGGAGTTACTGGTCTATCTGGTGTTTCTGGCGGACATGTGCCTCCGTAAGTGTTTTAAACTCACACTGGTCAGAACGTCAACGTGTGCAGGTGTGAGTATCTAACCTTATAATTAATTTATTTTGTAACAGATGTCAGATAAGAAGAACACACCCCTGTGACCCCCGTAATTTCAGGATTTAGCTTTTATATTACTGACTGTATTTATTTCAATCTAATTTTGTACATGTTTAGTTAATTTCATTGATTATTTGCTCATTTTTTGTTGGATTTTTTTCAAATTATTGGATTAAATCATTGACTTCATTTTAATTTAATGTTTACTTGAATATTAAATAAAGAAAGTGAGTACAATCTGCAATAAAACTATATTAAAGACGGTTATTTCATCATCTTTATGGTCACATTTCAGAAAATCTCTGAGTAAAATATTCACAACTACAGATAAACACTTTTTTTTCTCATTAAATTATATTAGAGTAAATTAAGAGTACACGTGTGTTTTAATTAAGAATATGAACAAAATAAAGCCAATAGATGTATGATGATTAAATTAAACATAATTATCACAATTATTTTATGCCCTAATTCTCAGTGTGATCATTTGTATTGATTAATTTCCCTGTTACTGTTTTATTTTGATTTAATGATTAATTCTCAGACTTTTTAGGAGATAAAATCCTCAAATGCCTCATTTACTCTGAAATAATGTCCAAACCCTTTTCAAATGTTGAATATTAAAATTCTGAGCCTTTTATCGTCTGTGTTTATTCAGTTTTTTTCTTTCATTGTCCACATGTTCATAGAACACAACAAACACAGATTAACTTAAAATGTAGCAAAGATCCTCTAACAACAATGGTTTTATAATTTTTCATATTTGTGTGAATGTATATAATATTTTTAGCTTTTAATTTTAAGATAAAACAAAACAAAAAAAATGGTCAAAATATAGTTGAAAGTGTCTTTGGGTCAAATTTGACTTTAATGCTGTAAGGGTTAATATAATCATACTAAAATCATATATATATATATATATATACATATATATATAATATATAATCATATATATATATAATCATACTAAAAAAAATAAAAACAGATTTAGCCTCAAGTGTTGACTATTTATCATGTGTTTATTTTGAGTCACAAATTACAAAATAATTTAACTTTAAATTCTTTAAAGATGTGCAGGATGTTAAACAATCACTCAATTTTCCTCAAAAAAAAAGAAAGAGAAAAGCAGAAAATCACAGAAGTACAAACTATTTGATTCATCATATTTCTGAATGATTAATTTTGACTTTTATTTTATCGCATCTAGAAAATATATTCTGTTTTAGACCCTGAATTTAGTTTCTTACATTTAATGATCCTACAAACATGAAACATACTTTTATATACTATTATTCCACATCTCAGTATTTTAGAATTTCACTGATAACTATTATTTTTGTGTTTTATCATGTTTTCCTTCCTGGTTTTATCTCACAGGTATGAGTTTCATGTGCGATCTGCAGCAACAACACTTAATTTATTATATTTTATTGCTTTTTCATTCTACTTTGTAGCTTTTCACCATTACTAGCCAGAAGTAAGTAAGACAAGAGAGGTCACAAAGCGCTTCACAAATAGTCAATAAAATACAAATAAATAAAAGTACAATAAAATACAAATAAAAATACAGTCATAAAAGAGATTCTTCTTGATCTAATGGATGCAGTTGTTGTTGAAAACGCATGATGAGTTGAAGAAACACTGTAAATGTCAGTGGCGTTACTAAGGTTACGGTGAACATCACAGACTACAACACAGATATAATCACAGTGAGACTTTGTTACAGCTGATAACTAAATCTGTAAGACATTAAAAACAAAAAAATCAAGCCATTGTGTCTCAGAGTAACATTAGATACGCGTAAAAGTTCCCCGCTCGTGACGAATCCCCCGCATCCTCCCTCGTATCTCGTATCACATTTTGCACTCATCTTGTGCGTCTGACTCGTCTGATCACTTGCAGGAGCTCCATATGTGAATTTAGCGGTAGGATGTTACTGTATGGAACACTTTGGACTGTTGATTCATGATTTAAAAGCTTCCTCCTGCTTTACCCCCGATGACAAATGCCCTCCCCGTCGCTGTACCCGGAGCCTTTGTCCTGCTGAACATTAGGAGTAAAAAGGACACGAGAACTGGTCCTTTTGCTTTTTACAGATAAGAGCATTTGCCTCTGTCTTTTGTTGCTTTGTCTGGGTTGGATTTACATTGTTTGCAGAGGCTATTTGTGTCAAACCAGCATGCACTCTCTTCAAACAAATGACAGCATCTACCCTGGATCTTTTTCACTGCCCGGGCATAAACAACAACTCTTCAATGAGGCTTTGCGTGTGTTGCTGCTGAACCGTCTTATCTCAGACGTGTGGACAGAGCAGCGTTTAGACCCCAGCCTGTGCAACGTCAGATAGGAATTGATGACAGGCTGTAACCGTGTGATTTACCTTGTTTTTCAGTGACATACGGTATGACCAGCTCGAGCACCTACTATTACACTAAAGCTATGACAGACCTGTTCGTGAATATGGCCGGGGACGGCGGGGTTAAGTTTCAGTCCATCAGCACCATGACCGACTTCTGGGTTGTGAGTTTTCACCTGAAATCCACACAAAGTCACTATTTTCACTACAATACAACATATACAGTCATGATATATTATGAAATACTGTATGCACCAAATCAAAAAGAGATCTATTTTCATTCAGTATTACTAAGATTCAAGAATGTTTATCATTATGCGTACAATATAATGAATTTTAGATGGTAGTTCTCAGCTCAGAAGGTGCAAAATTAAATACTCAGATATATAAATACCCATTTAATTTGTTGCTTCTCAGATTCGCCGCTCCGATTTTTTGCATTTTCAAAAAAAAAAAAAAAGGCAAAAAAAAAAAGTCCAGAGTAAAAAAATCACATTGAAAACAATATATACTCTAGGAACCAATAAGAGAACTTCTTTTTGGTCACATGTTACAGAACAACCAATCAGAAAGAGTAAAAATTTAAAAAAAGTAGTAAATGCACCATAAATTCAGTTAAAACAATGTCTTTTATTCAATAGATCAAAGAAAGGGATTCAATGCATAAATATTTGTCATGAAAAGCTGAAAACTAAAATAATCATGTTATTCTTTGTCATGTAAGCCCCAAATCATCTCAGACTTTTTGCAATTTTTTTTTTTTTTGTCACCCTGTCGCTCCAATTTTTTTCTAAAAAAATCTGAGAAGCAACAACTTAAATTGGTGTGGTCTATATTAAATGAAAACAGTATAAACACAGTACAAAACATGGCATAACTATACTAAAGTTGAATATATAGCTTTACTACAATAAGGATCTCCTCTTGTGTTCTACTACATCCACAGTTTGCTAAAGGCCCGCTACTTGACGGCCTCTACTGGACTAGATGGTACAATAACCAGTCCATGGAAAACGGGGACCAGTCCTTCATTTATTATGAGAACATGCTGCTGGGAGTTCCCAGAATGAGGCAGATCAAGATCAAGAACAACTCCTGCAAAGTTCACAACGATTTCGAGGATGAAATCACAGGATGTTTCGACGTCTACAACGACAAGAAAGAGGACGATCTGAGCTTCGGCCTCATCAACGGCACCGCGTGAGTCGCATATTCCATGCTTTCAGATGGAATATTGTTTGATTAAATAACACGTTAAAGACTAAATATTGCTTAAATAAAAAATCTACAAGTAATTCGGACAAATTATATTCCATATTATTGTACTGCTTATTGAAAAGTCTATGGTAAAGGAAGTAAATTCTCAACTTCCATCTTATTTCAGACAAAACTTGAATAGCCCCGTCCTAAATCTATCCCTCCAAATATGTATGACAGCTATGTTTGAGGTTGTTTAACTCCTCCACAGTTGGACTTACCACACAGAGAAAGAGGTCAAGGGTTCATCTCACTGGGGGCTGCTGACCACCTACAGCGGAGCCGGATACTACCAGGATCTGAATCGCACCAAAGAGGAAAGCACCGAGATACTGGATGAACTGATCAACAACCTGTGGCTGGACAGAGGAACCCGAGTGGTCTTCATTGACTTCTCCACCTACAATGCAAACATCAACATGTTCTGTGTCATCAGGTAAAAAAAACAAACAAACAAAGAACAGAAATTAATAGCATGCAGAAATTACTGTAATACTGATATACTTTTATTTTATTTAGATATTATCATTTGATTCCCCGTTACACTTCTATTTCATTACATCTCTGGGTCAAATATTGTACGTTTTACTGTACTATATTTGTCAGACAGTTTTTCAGATAAAAACTTTAAGTAATAGAAAATATAACGCACATATATCAACCTGTAGTTGATTTTTAAAGGCCGATAAAACAATGTTAGATTGTCAAATAGCTACTGGCTGATTAATCCATACAAAGACTTTGTTTACAGGGCTATAAACAGTATTTCAGCTGAATGACTATACAAATACTGAAACGATAACATTACTGGTCCAATTTCTGTTTTCATCCAAGTATCAGATGAACTGTAGGAGAGGACCATAGCCAAATAAATGACACGTTTGGAAATCACTATTACTTTTGTTATATTTACACTGAAAATCCAAAGAATGTTTGTACAACTTCAGCAATAACTGACATTTATCTGTAGTTATATAGAAGAGAGGATGAAAGATGAAAACCACAAAAAATAACATTAACACCAAATTCCAGGTTTTTCATTATTCGACATTAGTACATTTCAATATTTAATTCTGTTAATGTTTTTTTTTTTCCTTTTTTAATTAGCATTACTTTAGCTTTAGCTTATTGCACCTGCTACTGTACATTAAATACAGAACACACATTATTCACTATTTTAAGTAAAGTAAAGCTATTCATTTTCGTAGAACACTTTGGCTTGGTATTAATGTAAAAGTGAAGTAATAGTTATGAGTTTATATTCTGAACACTGATAGATAGATAAATAAACCTACCCCAAACGCCTGCTAGCACGGTAGCTAGTTAGCATAATCCTAGTAGCGGCTAACAATTATCAAACAATTAACGTCGATTTCGTCATAATTTTTATTACCCTGACTACATATGATCATAAGAACGCGGGTGCAAAGGATAATACATGTGAATCCAGTCCAACAGGAGGGAAATACCGAGCTATTTGCTATTTTTTTCAGCTTTTGAGCAAAAACATGTATCGCTAATCTTTATAATCACTATAAATCTGCTGCTGATCGATCATCCATTCATGTATGGATGGATGGAAAAGCTGGATAAGATAATTAATGCACATAAAACCGCTTCTAACACAAGCTTGCTGTTGTTTACCTCCATGTTGTTTTCCTCCTTGTCCATTTGTTGTAGGTGGTGCCCTCATTGACTCAGGTGCTGCACCTTGACCTGATTATGACCAAAACTCTGCATTAACACTTTATCTCCCAGATGCATTTCCACCACAGTCCTCTAGTATATACTCCAATACGAAGTCATCATCATCAAATAATCATCAAAATAATAACATAATAACGTATAAATGATGTCAGTTCCACCATTATATGTGTAATTTCTATGTTTTTAGTGTGAAAAAAGTACAATTGTATTATTAAAATGTTTACATCTACAAACTATCCTTTAAAAACATGAGAAAAACATGAACAAAAATACATGTATTAAGAAAAAAGGTGCAATTTATTACAATTTATGCCCCCATTTGGCCTCAATTCCTCATTTTCATATGTTCATTATAACGTACAGATCACAGTGGATCTACAAATACACAAAATATTTACTGACAGCTAGAATATTATTACAATTACACTCTCTTTAGACATTTCTGGTAAATTAAATATCGGAAAATACCTGATTCTCACTCAAGAATGCAAAACGCTGCCTAAAACAATTTAACTCTGTATTTATAGTTGCTTTTAACTATATGTTGCACTGTAAAGCAGTCTGTGAAACATGTTCTTTAAATAAAACTTACTAAATCACTTATGAAATAGAGAAAAACATTTGGAAACTGACACAAAAAAGGGTCTTTATGGGTTAATATCACATTATGATTCTCTAACAACCCCTTCAATACTAGTTTTTTCTTATAAACTTCTCCTGCAGGACTGGTTCTTATTATTATGGAGTATCTTTACATTGCTGTTTTTTGACATAATGATGTATTTTTTACATAATAATCTGATTATTTCTACTGATTCCTGGATACTCTGACAGATTGGTGGTTGAATTCCCAGCAACTGGAGGAGCGATTCCTTCGTACCAGATCAGAACTGTCAAACTCATCCGCTACATCACCTACTGGGATTACTTCATCCTGGGCTGTGAGATGGTTTTCTGTTTGTTCATCCTCTACTACATAGTGGAGGAGATCCTTGAACTGCGAATACACAAGTTCTCCTACTTCAGCAGCATTTGGAACATACTGGATATTGTGGTTATAATGGTAAACAGCTATATTCTGTCAAATATATCTGGTGCTGTGGCAAAGTTTATGCTGATAAACATTTATCATCATATCAGTCAATACTTATAATTAGGTAAAGAAAAAGGTGGTTATTTGTGATTTTAAATGATTCAGATGCAATAAAAAACATAAATTATGCAATAAGAGAAAATAAAGTAAATGCCTAAACAACACAAATACAATGTAAAAGATGTAATTAGACAAAAAAAAAAAAAAAACATAAAAAGCATAAAAACAAGATGGGAACAACAGCAAAAAACAAGACAAAAACATAAAAGATCCATCAAACCATGAATGATTTTAAAAAACTTGATGAGATGAGTGATAAAAACGATGCAACAGAATGAAAATGATACAAAACTGAAAAAACATAAAATATTAAACAAGATGAAATGCAATAATAAAGGAAAAACAATGTAAAAGATGCAACAAGACTAAACATCAGAAGATACAATGAGAAGAAACTAATGTAAAAGACACAATGAGATGAAAATAAAGTAAAAGATATTAGAAGGAAAAGTTGCAATAAGTTGAAAATAACATCAGACACAATCAAAACGACAAGAGATGCAACAAAAAAAACTGTAAAAGATGTAAACAATAAATAAAGAAATAAAAGAAGCAAAAGATGCAACACGAAAACATAAACTTTAAAAGATGTAAATAAAAAATAAATAAATAAAAGGAATAAAAGATGCAACAAGAAAACCTAATCTGTAAAAGATGTAAACAAAAAATGAATAAATAAATAAAATAAGTAAAAGATATAACAAGAAAACCTAAACTTTAAAAGATGTAAACAAAAACTAAATAAATAAAAGTAAAAGATGCAACAAGAAAACTTAAATAAACAAAAAAAAAAAAAACACCAGAAAAATTAAAGAAGTAAAAGATACACTCAGTAACAGACGTGTTTATTCCGTTATCACGCAGCTCTGCTTTCATATGTTCAGGTTTTTTCGCCTCTTTACTCAAAAACGTAAGCGTTTCTCTCTGCAGCTCGCCATCGTCGCCATCGTCTTCAATATTTTCCGTACGGTCAAAGTGGACAACCTGCTGGGAAAGCTGCTGCAGAAACCACACATCTACGCAGACTTCGAGTTCCTGGCGTTCTGGCAAATGCAGTACAACAACATGAACGCAGTCAACCTGTTCTTCGCTTGGATCAAGGTAAACGTCCAGGTTCAACCCAAAAAGACCCGGTGTTGCTTTTTAGGCACATTCCAAACACATGTTCCTCTATATTGAAACTTTTTAAGCCATTTATGACCTTTTATTTATTTATTTTATTTAACACACACATAAGAGATGCATAACAAGTACAGTTTCATAGATGGATGGACGGATGGATGGATGGATGGATGGATAGATAGATAGAAAGACAGAAAGAAAGAAAGAAAGAAAGAAAGAAAGAAACCTGAAAGGTTTTGGGTCGTCATGGTAACGGAGCAGGATTCAGTTGGGTTTTGGTTCCAGATGTTGTGTTTTCTTCTGGTCCCTGCAGGTTTTCAAGTACATCAGCTTCAATAAGACCATGACGCAGTTGTCGTCCACGCTGGGACGATGTGCCAAAGACATCCTGGGATTCGCCATCATGTTCTTCATCGTGTTTTTCGCCTACGCTCAGCTCGGTTATCTGCTCTTTGGGACCGAGGTGGAATCCTTCAGCACCTTCGTCAAATGCATGTAAGAGTGTGGTCCAATTAGAGACGACATAAATATGACGAAAAGAACCTCCTGCAGCTCCAGATCTGTTCAACTAGAATAGAATACAATACAATACAATACAATACAATACTTTACAAAACAGCTGCAGAAAAACCTCATGAACGAACTAATCGCTTTGCGTCGTTTCTGCAGATTCACGCAGTTTCGAATCATTCTCGGAGACTTCGACTACGACGCCATCGATCGTGCCAACAGAGTTCTCGGACCGATCTACTTCCTCACATACGTTTTCTTCGTTTTCTTCGTTCTTCTGGTGAGTCAAGTTCCCAAAGAGGAAGTTTTATGTATTTCCAAAACCAATGATCAGTGTTTTTTTGGTTTGTTTTTTACGTCATCGCTCATGTTTCTCCCAGAACATGTTCCTGGCCATCATAAACGACACGTATTCAGAGGTGAAGGAGGAGCTGTCGTCACAGAAAGACGAGCTGCAAATTACTGACATCATCAAACAGGTGACGATGGTGGGGGGGGTCAAAGTCAGTTTAATTCAGGGGCCACAGTCCTACCCGACTTGCATTATTTCGACTTTATGATGCCGGAGTCTCATCCGCCATTACTGTACATACGTACTGTATACTGTACGTACAGTAAGTACAGTATCTTATTTTTTACTTTATTTTATTAATATGAAGTATAATACGTGTATTTGGATAGTTATTTAGTGATTTAGGAGGTGTTTAGGGGTACTAAAGGGTTAATTCCGACTTACGCTGAAATTCGGGTTACATCAACAGCATAGGAACGGAACTTGTTCGTAACCCGAGGACTACCTGTAATACCCATCACAGTCACAGTTGTCAGAGCAGTAAAACCTCAACGGCAGATATAGGGCACACATCACTCAAAATGCAAGAAAGTAAACCGGTAAAATATTCTTCTTTTTTTAAAAAAATATTATATATATTTATATTCAAGCAGCATCTTTATGTACAAAAAAAAAAAAAAAAG
>JAPSES010080193.1:0-13676 GCA_029822895.1 Maxillicosta whitleyi | reverse complement strand
CCCCCCCCCCCCCCCCCCCCCCCCCCCCCCCCCCCCCCCCGGGAGCACATAGGTATGCACTGTTGTGTGAGAGCTGCAGCAACACTATCTGTAAACTATACATATTCTCAGGCATAAAAGTGACTTTACACATGGCTGATCTTGAATTTACAGCACTTGCAGAAGCTGCTCAGGTAACAGCCCCTTCCAGCATCATGAGTACTAACACTGACATTGGACGACTACGTCAGTTCATTCACTTATCAGTGGTAAACCATATGCTGTAAATTCAATCACAAATCTTTCGAGAGTTACTCAAAAGCAAAAAGGCTTTTCATCTTCTGTTTTTTCCTCTGTCATGTGGCCTGGTGACCTAACATGTCACCAGACGTGTTTCTTAACTTAGAGACCTTTTCTTTTCCCACTGGGGTCATACAAAAAAAAATAAATATCTACAAGCTGTGACATGCAAAGGTGGAAAACATAATAAATATGTGCAACAAAATACCACAGTATGTTTGTAAAGGTCAGCTTTACCACAGGAGACGAATGACAGCAAATGGAGTAAAAGGCCACATGAATTGGCATTGGCATTATCAAAACCCTCGACGCTTTTAGTTTCATTAAAAAAATTCAATTAAGCCAGGTTTTTTCATTCATGGCTTTGGGAGAAATGAATGTTTCGTTTTGCATAACGTAGACTAAATTATGGCTGTGCTCGTTGCTGCATTTAAGTGCAAATGCCACTTAATGATAATCTGTGGTATTATGGAAAACGGTGCTGATATGGCAAAGTATAACTGATGTATTTATTGTAGGGGCTCATAACAAAGAGCTCCTCTGGTTGCTGTGTTTATGCCCTGCAAACCGACAGAACATTTTCCAATCGATTTCTGGCAGAATGCACTAGTGCAACCATCAAAAACCAGTACAGTCAATATTATGGCCACGCTCTGCATTCCAAGTTACAGGGACATAAATGCATGCGCTCATTAACTATTGTTTAGGACATTGAACAGGAATTGACAAGAAGGAAATACGATGTCGCAGCAGCAGCAGCAGCAGCATGTGACCTGTTCTGACCTGTGATAAATCAATCAATGAGGGTTGTAATTGATTGCGTCTCTCTGAATTAGATGTAATAATACCAGATGAGTGCTGGGAGCAGGCTCCAGGATGACTGATGGTGATTTTCTGCTAAACCAGATTTATGACCAGATTTCAGTGGTATTTCACACAAAGGTGGGAAGTTTTGAGTCTTTATCCACACACATACAATTCTGGATAACATACTAAGTGACATTTCATCAGTTATTTGTGGTTGACTCTAGCAATTACTCGAACACAGACACTAGGAAGAAAGACTAAAGAGATGAAAATGGAACCACAGAAGAAAACACAACCTTGCAACAAAAGTGGATTAAAAACAGGTGAATGTGTGCCATTTTTAGACACAGAGTCTTAAAAAATGAAATGAAACTGAAAAATAAACAAATGATTAGGTTACAAACAGGAAGCAGCAATGGCACTTGGAGAAAGGAAAGCAGGATGAAGTGATTTATAATGTAATTTGAAGTGACAAATGCAGAAAACCTGGAATTTACCCAATGATGAGAACCACAATGAAGAGAAACACAAAAGTTTATGACTGAAAAAAATAAATAAAGACCTGGCAGAGAATAAGGAACAGATACACCATATTTACTGGAGTTGCACAGTAATTTCTGTATTGTTTATGACAGATAATGTCAAATAGGTGATAATGACCCAACATAAACAGGACTGTCTTTTTTCCCATTATCCTTCCAGTTTCAGATTCAGATTTAGAAAAATGTATTTATCCCATATGGGGAATTCATTTGCAGCTTACTAAAAAAGAAAAAAAAAAGAAAAAACAACACATTGGAGTCAGACTTCCAAATCGCGACACAACCAGCCTACATGCTGAAGCGGGAACGACGGATCAAATAAATCATTATATCTCTATATATATATGTATCCGGGATGAAACTGGATAATTTAGTGGTTAATGCCACTGGCTTTGGTGTGAAAGGTTGCCCACCTGAGTCCCAGGTGGGCCCAACTGAAACTCTTGTATTCATAATTTATTACAAAGCCCTCAGTGATTATCATCCGACTCTGGCTATTGTTTACATTGCCACTTCTTTCATATATGATGCCGAATCCTGTATCTAACCGTCTTTGCCAAATACTTATTATGTAAAGAGTAAAGCAACAGCTGCTAGTTACACTTCCTGTTATAGCTTACGCTAGAGGTGGATTAGCATGTATTTGTGAAGAGTATAGCAACAGTGTCAGTGTAGACGTGCTAACAGTAAAATTACAGTATTATACTTCCTGCTTTGAGTTCAGTGGTAACCTGCCAGGAGAGACTCGTAGCAGCATCACTTTTTTGTGACACAGGTAATTTCATGGGGTGAAAATTTGATTGTGGACACGTGCGGCGCTCCAGCTCTCCAACCCTGCACTGCGATAACATGTGAAGAGTAAAAGTGGTCTACAGTATCCTGTTGCAGCTTACCTCAGAGGTAGATGTAAAACTACTGTATATGAGAATGATGACGTATTGGGAAGTGTACGCTAAACATAGAAACCATGCAAAATGTAACTCATTCAGAGAATGTTCAATAAAAACGAGTATGGATTTTCAAAACATGATCATTGATTATTTTAATGAATGTTAAAGACATCAGAAAATACAACCATAGTCATTCTGTTATAGCCATTATAAACTGTAAAAGTCATTGTTGCATCGTTTTAGATTATCTCAGCTGTAAAATATACCAATTGGCACATAAATGTGCTAAATATTTTGTGTTATTTCATTTCTTATTTGCTCAAAAATGCCCCTAAAACACACCAGGGAGCCTCTAGATTTTAAACTCTAGCATGCATGGCCTATGGCCATGTTATGTGGTGTGCCACCTGGTTTACAAAACCTGGATCTGCCAATGCACCAGTGACCAAAACCATCTACTGATCTAAACTGTTTAATACCTGTTGATCCATTAATCCTACCAAGACACATCAATAATTGTTGTAGACCCATTTGGACATTCAGAGACTCTGTAGTTACCGTGGTAACACCATCATCTTCTAAAACATTGATTCACCAGATAAACCCATGGAGTTGGATCAGTGACAGTGGATGGAAACACTTGTTTTTACCTTCAGTTATTAATGTCTTTGTTGAAAAAGTGTTTTTTTTTTCCTTCAGTTTTCTCAGTTTTTAATATAATAATCCTCAACTTTAATCTGAGCTTTTAAGAATATCAACATCAGTGAATTAAATATGGGATATACATGATTTCCACTTTTAAACAGATCAAAATACAAAGGATAATATTACAATAAACAGTGATAAATTGCATAAGAAAGGTTAAAAAGAGAGAAAAAAATCTTTTGGGGACTGACAAAGAAGTTACAGTGGGTATTTATGGGTTCAAGTGCAGTGTGTCAAAAATGAATCAGTATACAAATACAAGATACTGGAAAATAATGACAAATAGAGTCATTAAATAATCAACAATAAATAAACACTAAATACCGACGCAGGCTAAAAGACCCTGTTAGTTCTGCTAAAAGATGTCACATAAAATGACATAAAATGAGTTAAAAGTGTGACAGCTGAAGGAATAAAATTTGGAATATCTGTTGGTTCTCCTCTGCGGTGCATGGTGACACCAGCCTGAAGGCATCAAAGCAAACTCATTAAACAACAGATGGTGAAGATTCCTGATGATTGTCTCTGTTTTTCTCACTCACTTGAAGCTCCAAGAGGGAAGACAAGTCTCGTTGTCTGACTCCGATGATCTTGGAACATGTTTTTACAACAGCATGCAGGCTGTTCTTATCGTTCAGATTTAAACCATTGAACCAACAGATAAAAGACAATGTTAGGAGGCGTTCAATGAACGGACAATAAGAGTTGTTTAAGATCTTCTCACTGACATTAAAAGAGTTCGGTCATCTCATCAGATTGATTCTCTCTCACATTTTTTGTGACGATGAACATCCTTATTAGAAACAAAAACAGTTAAAAAAAAAATCCACTGGACGCTACCTTCTACTGGCAGACAGACCCATAAAGTTAACACATAGCAGGTGAAAATGATTACAATATTATTAATGTAATCTTTACAGGGGCTAGAAACATGTCTGTTTGTAATGTTGATATTATTTGTTATTGTGTTTACCACAAAACCATGGTCATCACATGGCAAGGCAAGTTTATGTATATAACACATTTCATATACAGGACAATTCAAAGTGCTTTACATGCAGTTTTGTATAATAGCGAAGTAAAAATACTCCACTACTGTACTTAAGTACATATTGGGAGATTTTGTACTTTACTCGAGTTTTAAATTTTTTGACAACTTTCACTTTTACTTCACTGCATTTCCAAACTTAATTGCATACTTTTACTCCACTACATTTTCAATGTTCCGTTTTGTTACAAAAAAGAAAAAAAGACAGAAACCGTGACAGTGTTTTTCTCTTAATGTACGCTGAATTTTCAGCACTGACTTTATTTGAAAGGGAGAAAAGAACAGATTTACAAAGTTTCAAACTGCTCTACATTTTGTCTGCAATTGTTTGTTTGTGCATCTCCATTTTCAGTCGTGTACTTGATAATCAGCTTATAAAAAAATGTAAAACATGACATTCAGACTGCCTTTGCTTGTTATTTACTTTTTACTTGTACGTTTAGTTATATTACTTGAGTACATTTATTTTTACAGTACTTGTTGTACTTAAGTACAAAAAGTAGGGTACCTATACTTTTACTTGAGTATAATTTTTCAGTACTTTATACAACACTGTTTACATGAGACATAAAAGTATCACAAGCACTGCATAAAAATTGAAAATTAAAATAGAAAACAGAAAAAACTTAAGAAACAAAGATGAAATCAAAATAGAAATTAAAATCATCAACAATAAAATACAATCACATGTTTGTTTACTGTTTGTTTCAGTCACTATCATTTATATTGCTCCACTCATAATTCATCATTATTTCAACAAACTATGACCTTGATGCTACAGTGTTTTATTTTGGTTAAATTTGGTGATAAAAGTAGTGCCAGTGACTCTCCAGCAGGTCAATATGAATGATTCATAAAATTCATTCTCATCCACACAGACCTTTATCCCTTTTTTCACAATTCCATTATAGTTCTTTGTGAGCATCCATTCAGTCGGGCCTTCCACGCATTCTTCTCATTTACTGTTATTGTACAACAGCAGAGGCAGAGCTGCACAGTAGTGTGTAGAGTCGTTTTCATGCTGCTCTCAGTCTGTTTATGTTCGTAATTATGCTATAGCATTTTTAAATTTTGTCAGACGTGACTCGAAAAGCTGAAAAATATTTTACTCAAACAGAACAGAATGAAATGCTTCTACTGGCGACATTACATCGATTTGTTCTTCAGACTATTTGTTTTGATTTGCTCTTATTTTGCTCTTATTACCCAACAGAGGAAATGTCATTCTGAAAAATACAAGCTAAAGCATTATACTCAACAGAAATGACAGTATACTTTCGGTGCCAACAAATTATTTTATCATCATCATTGTCATGTTGTTAGACAGTACATATATACAGGTAGTCCTCAGGTTACGACGTACCCGACTTATTATTACTTACTTTACGACGCCGGAGTCTCGTCCGCAATTACTGTACATACATACTATATACTGTATAATTCCAACTCACATGGAAATTTGGGTTACATCGACAGCGTAGGAACGGAACTCATTTGTAACTCAAGGACTACCTGAATATTATATCTAACAATACTAAATCATTTTGTTCTTCTTCTGTGTTTTCTCATGGAGGTTCATCAGAAATAACAAATACACTGATATGATTCTGGAAAACTCAAAGTACTGACTCAACTTCTTTACTGAAGTAAAAGTGTAGCCGTACAAGGCCTAAAATGTAGTTATTAAAGTATAATAGGACACTTAGAGGACATGTCTACTGCTGTTTCTCTGCAAAGCAAACTGAAGTTCATGTCACATACATAATGTGAAAACTATGAAATCGTTCACCTTGATAACACTGATTCTACAAACTGTACATGCATGACAGATGGTGGATATGAGTGATATGGAGCAAAACCAACTGGGTTATTTACATGAATTTCCCTCAGGATTAATTAAGTATCAATATCATTTTCCTACTTCGTGAATTTCAGGAACTGATACAAAGTTCTATTGTATATAATGAGAATAAGAAAACAGATGATGTGTTTTGGTTAACCTAGTTTAGCAGTGTTTCCTATATCAGGTCTATCTGTACCAGGTCTAAGTGTATCAGGTCTATCTGTACCAGGTATATGTGTATCAGATCTATCTGTACCAGGTCTGTTTGTACCAGGTCTATCTGTACCAGGTCTGTTTGTACCAGGTCTATCTGTACCAGGTCTATCTGTACCAGGTCTGTTTGTACCAGGTCTATCTGTACCAGATCCATCTGTACCAGGTCCATCTGTACCAGGTCTATCTGTACCAGGTTTATGTGTTTACCTGTAACATGTGACTCCATCTAAAACCAGACGTATAAGCTTAAAGACATTAACACATGTTTTGTCTCTGATCTCAAACACAACTGCTGATCCACATGGTGACGTCATTCTTTGGTCCAGTGGGACCTACAGGGGTGTCATGTATCCAGGTGTGAATTGGTGTGTGGCCCCCAGGGAAATATGGTGCGTGGGTCTTCTCCTGTTTCATTCAGTAATCTACAGCACTGTCTCTCAAAACACCGTTCTTTCTTTCTGTCACTGTATTCATGTGAGTTTCCACAATAAACCTCTGAGACCTGTGTGAATGGAGAGGTTGAGGCTGGTTGTTTTTTAACTCTTGATTTTTGGGCTTTGTTGAGCATAATATCTATATGTTTATTTGTCCAATAACGTAAGCCTTTAAAACACTATCATTATTATCAGCACCATCTTTTTGCCCAAATGGCACTTTATTTTAAATTTATATTCCTTAACCAAATGCCCTTTTTTCCTGTTGTATCAGGTTGTTTGTTAAATTCCTGCAGTATTATAGACGCCAATGAAATATCACACTCTGGATATTCATCTTGTTCATTCCCTTGGATTGTTTACCTAGTTGTTAAAGTAACATTTTACATGGTTTTGAGTCTTTAGAGGTGTTTTTATGTACGTGTGAATAATCTCTACCCCTGTCTGTCTTTATAACTGCAGCTTGGAAGCAATCCTTGTTGTAGACACACACACACACACACACACACAGTTGATGCTGACTGAAGCAATAAAGAGACAGGTAGGAGGACCGAGGGAGGATGGAAGACACTCAGCAGTATATCTGGCTCATATTTCTGCCCCAGGAAGCAACACAATGAAGGAAGCAAGGAAGGAAGGATTCGTCATTTGTTTAGGAACTGAAATGTAATCTTAGCTCTAACTCTTAATATTCAATCTGTCATCATTGGAATACTGTTGTATGTGATGACCTTACAAAAATAAATAAATAAATAAATACTGCACATAATGATAGATATCTTCTCGTATTTCATGCATTTTTTTTTAAATGTATGTAATACACTGGTACAAGTTTTAACTGTATTTACTTTTCACTCTGGTAGCTGACAAAATGAGAGTGGCTCCTAAAAATTGTGTGGCACAGGTGACATTCTGTGCTCTTATTGAAGGATTAAATGGGTTTTTATGTTGTATTGATATTCCAGACTCTCAACAGCAGGTGGAAGTCAAATACCAGAACACAGTTAGGACTACTGAAACTACAAACAAATCAAAACTATGTATCTATAGACTGTGTGTCTGAACTGAGTATAAAGCTCATTGTTCACACACAGCTGTGTTATGGAATCAACAAGTTTTGACAGTCAATCAAAATAACACTTTGTCTTATAATATTCACATTTGGATCAGCTGATCGTGTACATTATAGCCCTGTTACCTTACCTTAACAAGGTCAGAACTGTCACAGTTTAGTCTGAGCCATGGATCAACAAAGCCAATTTAGGAAAAACGTAACATCCCATAATAACTTAATACCTTCATAAGTCTCTATCTAAGTCATTTATGAGGAAAAGTTGTGATTTCTGCATCAGACTCCTTTCTTTTCATTAGAGCTGTTTCCAGTGGGAAAACAACACAATTACTGGTAGGTTTTTATGACTTTGTCACTTCCTCTGACACTGAAACTTCTGCCTTAACACTCTCATTCCAACTCATCTCTCTTTGGTAGAACTTCACAGCCTTTTATTCTAAAGTCTATTGATACTTTTAGGTAATTCTAAAAAATATTAGATAGGAGTAGTAGTAGTAGTAGTAGTAGTAGTAGTAGTAGTAGAATGACCATGGATTTACATATTATTTCATGGTCATTCTCTCATGGTTACTAGTTAATTTGTTATCATAAGATAACAAAGATCATTTTCTTGTGATAATGATAATGATAATGATATCAACCATACACAGAACAGGTGTGTGTGCTGTACAGAGCAGATCACACATTTAACAACTATTTACCAGTAAGTTACAGAAACTCTACAACAAAAAATACCTTCGTTATCTCAAGATAACAAGTTAATTTATTTTGTTATCACAACAAAACAATCTTTTTTATCTTGAGATAATGACTTCATTAATTCTTTATCTCAAGAAAACTAATTAATTGACTATCTCAAAGAAAACTTTAACCATAAAACAATAAACCGTAAAATAGGCTGTAAATCTTGGCCTCTGCAATTACAGCCACAAGCCATGATAGTGTTAGTCCTACAGTGAATGCAATTTTATGCTTCCTAAACAAACAAACCAAAACACTAAAATACAGGTTGAACTTTAATCAAACAATGATAATATTGGGTTATGATTCTAAACTGGTTGGAAAAATTCTAAAGTTTGACTCTGCACACAAAGTCTCATTTTGTAAAGATTTGAGTATAACTGTATTAAACTCATAAATTACATATTTATTTTCACTTCCAGTGGTTGACAACATGTACTTTTGTCTTTGATGGCACTGTAAGACCATGTTACAGGTAATAAAGTGGATTTTTTTTTCTCCATATGTTTCCTGTTGCAGATTACCAGATGAAAACAGCTTCCTTCTCTTTCGTCAGTAAATGTAAAGATTCTTTTTGTTCCTTCTCATGTGACCTTTTGCTCCATTCAGCTTTATTCCCATTTTCCAACCTCACCTCACCTCACCATCTAAGCATCCATCCATCCGCTGCCTCCTCCTCATCAGTGCTTCTCTTTCATCTGCCCCAGGGGTAAACTCAGGAGCCTGGCTCTACTCTCAGTGCAGCACCAACAGGGAAAAATGGCAAAGATGGAGTCAGTTTATTTATGGGCGCTCTGCCTCATGAAGCATATAACAGAAGATTTCTCTGGGGCTTATATGTGACAGTGTCTATGCGGAGGATGACTCTGGAGTGTATAGGTGCACAGCAATGCGTAGAGATGAAAATATTTCAAATTTAAGACGTTTAACTTCAAATCATATAGAGGTCAGAAACTGTATTAAGGTTGATTTTTTTCAGGACAAACATAATCCTTTTACTGACAAACACAGACACATAGAGCCTACCTACTATCAAAGTTTTATAGGTAATAAATATGATGATAAATTAAAGGATTACATCACCAGAAATGAAAGTGGTGTCATTCAAAACAAAAAGGATGTGTTAGATTTAGAGATTTCAGGATTATCTGACATTATATAGCAGCAAACTTGTACATAATAATTTAATACATACATGTTTAACAAATGTATTAGACCACCTGTCATGAAAATAAGAAAACATAAATAACTTCATATTTTATCAAGAAAGTGTTTCAAATTAACAATTTTGTTACTATTCATTAAGAAAATGACCAATTGGCATAACAAAATAGTCCTTGTTGACAAATAATAACCCAAAAAATTGACCATCTTTGGTGCAGATAACAATTTACATTCTCGCTGCCATTGTTTTTATGTAGTTTTGAACAGAAATGCAAACTAATAACTGTAATTCTGCAACTTCATTAAAAAAAATAATAATTTACTGCTGCATTTCCCTTTATGTTTTTGGAAAACATTAAACTGAAACATGTATGGATAGCAACAATAGTTATATTTTGGCATTAGATATATGGTTTTTATTATGCATTTACTGGTGGATTAACCATTATAGAAATATAAAAATATATTTTGGTAAAGAGAAATACTGTTAAATGATAGCAGCAGTGGCAAATAACATATACTGGTGGGATAATAAAATTGTTAAGTACTGTAAAAAAACATGTAGTTACTATCTTCATTAGTCTATTGTAAGTTTTCACTGTTCCCCTCTATTTATATGCCACACTATCAACAGCGTTGGTATGGCTACCAAAACCACAGAGGTGAAGTCTGAAACTGTTCACATGCATCTGTGTTATTATGGTTTTCTCCATCAACAAACAAATGGTCAGAGCAGCACTTTGTCCAATACTGGTCAAATGCGGCATCAGCTGATAGTTTACATTATAACTCTGTTAGCTTAGCTCTGTTTTTAGACAGAAAACAGCCGCAGTGAAACCACAAATCACTTTATTTTTCTGTCCAGTTTGTGTTGTCACTAGTTGCATTAAAAATCTGGTTGGAATCATATAAACAAGGTCAAAACTGTCACAGTTTAGTCTGTGCCATGGAGCAACAAAGTTTGCAATGATGCTAACACCACATAATCACACTCAGCCAAGTAGAAGAAACAATGTGGTTCATTCATTCATTCATCTTCTTAACTACTTTGTCTTTGAGAGGGTCGCTTGGGTGCTTGGAGCCTATCCCATCTACCTATGTGTGAAGATGAGGTTCACCCAGGACATGTCACCAGATCTTAACGAGGATGTTGTTCTTTTACTGTGCAGCAGTTGTTAAAAATTCATGGTCACAGGTTCAGCTGCTTGATTTTGCTGAACTCTTCAGGTTTCAGTGGCCGACCTGTAAGTGATGTTCATTGTTATTCTGCTCCACTGTTACTATGTCCACGAGGTACACTTGACTACATTCAGCACTCATCAGCCCTCTTGTATTTAACCCTCAATGTGTCACGCTGTCAGTGCTCCAAGTCATGATGCTCCTTCCTGCCGATGTTCAATCATGCCTGATGTTACACCTGAGACAGCAGCTGCTTCTAATCAGCCCTGATTAATGAGAAATTAAAGAGAACTCAGCAAATGTCAGAGACACCATCAAGAATCCACTTTTGATTGATATGGAATTAGAGTTAGTGCCCCACAGCTATACAGAGCATCTCTGAGAACCAGTTTCAGTTACCATCCATGTCGGTTCTCAATTGTGTTTAGAGAAATTCTCACTACAATGTCACGTATGATTCCCACAGATCGAGTAAAAGTATAATTAATGAATATTTCATCCGTCAAGTCAAGAACGTTGCAGTTTACTGTACAACTGTTGCAGCTTCAGACCATGAAAATCTGTAAAATAGAAAGACTACAGATCTGAAAATCACAGAAATTATGTTTTTTTAAATCATTTTTCTCTGTGATCTGTTCAGTCTGAATATGTGCATTAAGAAAAAAACAACAAGAAACATTTTTTGTTTCGAAGAATGAGTTGTAGTGTCTATTTTTGGTGTCTAAGACATACATCGTCTGTGCTGAGAGATGCAGTCCACTGAAACTCTTCACACAGAGAACTAGTTGTTATTTAAGTATAATTACCACAAATTGACTTTCTTGATTTGTAAAATTATACATTAAATACACAAATATCATGTGTAAATAGTGACACAATTAAAAGAGGATCAAAAGATTATTTATCTCTAAATATCGACTGCATTTCTTTTTTCCCTTAGGTTAGGTCCTGTGGGGCAAAATATGCAAGATTTTTTTTTTTTTTTAATGCCCATAAGTAGGAAACCAGTAATGTCTGAAATGTGTTTGGTTTCCAGGAAACTATAAAAGTATGCAAACCATAGACTCTTTGCCAACATAAGCATCCCATAATGCATTGCTCTTGTTGTGACAACAATCATTGACAGGAGGTGAACACAGTATACAGTAGTCATGTTATTATATATGATGTGACATGTTGTAATTCCTTTTTCAGATGTAATCTCATTGGTGTAACATGAGTATATGGGTGTCACACATTACATCACACTGTCTGCATAATATGTTTTTTTTTTGTTTGTTTGTTTGTTTTTTTCAAATTGCCAACATGTTTGAATGTGTAAATAGCATTATAGGTGACAACAGGGTGTGTATTATTACTCATATACTGGCAGAGGTGAGACTGGCCCATTACCAAAGGAACATTCCACCAAATGATACTTAAGCTTAAAGGAAGTGACATATATTCATACATTGAGCATATATACTCCCTGAAAAATACTGTGTATTTACTCAAAGGTACTGTATGTTGAACATTAGTTCAGACCTTGTGCATGTAATATGGTTTTAATTGACTGTAAGTGAACATTTTTACCAAATTTTAACAAGTTCCCTTAAGGATATTATGTGGATGAGAGTCAGATGGACAAACAGATGGCACTGACTCTCACTTAGTAATGCTTCACATGTTAGTCTTAAGGTATTACTGAGTACATTTTCTGGTTGTTTAAAAGTAAATAAAGAGTCCATTTTACAGTCAATAAGAACAGCTGCTATGAACGCATTACTCATCATCTAGAATCTCTTTCCAGTGAAGTTATTGATATATCTGTGTCTATAATAATCAGGTTGTTTGGGTCTCAGATGATGTAGGTACAACTTTAAGATCAGGAATGAGGGGATGATGTAATAAAGAGGTTAGGTTCCAATGTGCTGTAGGGGTTAAATGCATAAAGTGAAGTGTCCCTTTGGTAACAATAAAAGTGAACTTAACTTTTTTTTCTGTCTTTTTTTCTTTTTTTTGTACAGATAGTGTCAGTAAGTGGTCCCTGAAGACAGAAGCACTTAACTGAAAGGAACAGAGTCGGCTGTGTTTCCTATGGAGTTTCAGGTCTGCAGATGTCTGCAGTAAGACTCTGCACCAGTGTGCTGTTTTATGGTGCAGTCTGCTGATATGACAGCTTGAAACACAAAGATACAACAGGACTGGACACATCAGAGAAACAAAGTGGTTTTAGTTTTTAGAAATGATCTGAATATTGCTTGAGTTTTGCCTTATGGTAGAAAACTGAATCCAAATGTTTCTCATCCTCTCATTGTTTGTGTGTTTGTGTTGACTAATGAATGAGTGTGTATGAACTGATACCACAAGGGCTATATTTCCAGCTTAAACAAGGTGACATGTTCCTGGCAGTGGAGTCAGGTAGATAAAGGATGTTCAGTTACCAGGAATTCAGAGACATCTGCCTCAGGGTGGAAATATGCAACACATTGAAAGCTTTGATTTTTGGCAGAACTTCTTTTGGCTTGTATGTGACTGTGAGGGCAAACATCAAATATGTTTTCGGTTCAGAGCAGGTTTGTGCATGTTGATTTGTGAACTTATTTTCCATAGATGGCACAAATATAGGGATAGAATCTTACTTTCTTTTATCACTTTTGTTAAAATCAAGAAATCATTGCCCCACTAAAGCATATTAAGACTAGAAAAGCACTCAGAGAGCGCAAACCTCCACCAAGCAGCACAGTTCCCCCACATATTGTGACTGACACCCCACA
>JAPSES010080162.1:0-26613 GCA_029822895.1 Maxillicosta whitleyi | reverse complement strand
ATAGATAGATAGATAGATAGATAGATAGATAGATAGATAGATAGATAGATAGATAGATAGATAGATAGATAAAATAACCTTGAAACATTATATTTGAGGTGGTATATTATAATGGAAGTATGTACTGCATAATTCGGTGTATGGGCATGTGTGGACCAATAAGGAGATGCACAGCTCATTGAATAAACATAGGAAACAACCTTGAATATTATTGAAACAGCAATGGACTGCCTCCATATAGAATATGAAGACCTGCAGAAAGAAATGCTAAAAAAAAAAAAAAAGAAAAAAAAAAAGAGTAGGACAAACCATGGAAAAATTTGAAATAATGTCATACAATCCAGATCAGAGAATCAGTTCAGGGGCAAAAGCTGGCTCCCAGTTTCAGATTTTCAGCAAAATACCTCATGTAGCATGTTATTGTATGAAATATTACCACAGTACATTTAACAGTCAAACCATGATAATGATAATGACAATGAACAAGCTCTAAATATGAAATGGGGTCATATTGTGCTGAACCCACTTTAATTAGTGTTTGGTTCATTTATTTGTGTATTTGGACCCTAATAGTTAAAGTTTTTTTTTAATTTGAACCCACCAGGTGCTGCGAAGGTATCTTTATATTAATTCTGGCAAAAATCAAGTGGATTTCAACAACCTGTTTCAATTCCTTCTTAATTTGTTGCGTCACTAGTCACGTCACAACATTTGCACATAAAAGGTCAATACTTCCGACGAACATTTCTCAGAGTACAGAGAAATGGAACAGAGCAGCACAGTCAACAACCTGGAGGGGTCAGAGTGTGAAGTGGCTCATTTGCATTTAAAGGGCCAGTGCTCCAAATCACTTTTCTGGTTTCATTACTCAGAAATAGGTTTGAAGATGGACCTGTGGAGTTCAATGAATGAAGAATTCAGACCAATTGCATTTACAGTTTATGTAGACCGCAGGGAAATGTTTTAAAATGCACTATTCCATTTTTTTAAAAGTCTAAATTACCCTTTAACACAACAGTAGTGATTGGAAGCACACGTAAATTTGCATTTTGTTTTGCATATTTTCTATTCTTCAAATACCTCAAATACAGTATTATTCTTCGCCACCCAAAACACATTAAAGAGCAAAAGTAGGAATTTTAGCTCCTTCAATTCTAAATTACTTGCTGTTATATTATAGAATACATACACTCATACCTCTCTATGGATACATAGAATAGAACAGAGGAGTTTTTAGAATAATTGAGGACATACAACAACACCTCAGACCAATAAAGTGGACACATTTCATAGAGAGATGTGGGGAAACAGCTGTTCAGCGGACTTTTGTAAAACTGGAACAACTCTTAATGCATCAGGCCAAGGGTTTTGAAATGTTTCACTTTAAGGATTATATGGCTTAAGAAAACTCCCTGACCCGTTCAAACCCCTACTGGACAGACTAAAAAATGTGCAGAGGTCAATACGACAGCTGTTTTATTGATTCTAAAGTGCAAATATGTTGGAAAGGATTTTGATTTGACACAAAATCAACATCTACTCCAGTCTGGTGATGCTCTGAATGTGTGACAAAACTGCAACATAACTATTCTGAAAAATAAAACATAGATCCATAGCCTAATTAGCCTATTGCACTGCTCTCTTGTATACTCATGTGGTAAATTGAACAAATGTAGGAACACTATGACCACACACCCACTTTAAAATAACACACCTTAGGATTAGAAAAGCCTCCCATATTTAAGTCAGTAATGAATCTTAATCCTGCATTGTATAGCTTCTTTTAACTGTAAATCAACAGGGGCTTTTATAAGATTAGATTTATTTCTGTACAAATCTTACAGACATTTTAAGCCTCTTAAATACACAGCAAATGCCAATATTTTACATAAAGATGAGGAAGCATTAGAGTGGTTAAAAAACAAAACAAGACCCTTACATCGTGGCTGACAGATATTAAGATGTGGGGGAGACGTCAAAGAACCACAAAGCTCTGACCCATATGATGTTTATGTGTTACTTGTATTGTTGTATGAGTCCAGACACAGAACAATGGAGTTAACTGGGTCGCCGTTATCGACTGGCTGTGCCAAACAGCTGGAGAGATGGAGGGGGGATTGAGTCATGAGAGAGGAGTGGAGGGAGGATGAGTAATAAGAAGAACCGGCCTAAAATACTGGAGGAGTGTGACCAAAGTGGGGTGGAACAGTAGGTACGGAGGACAGGTATGGTTGCTATTAGTTCACTAAACAGCAGAATCATGAAGATCTGTTAGTAAACATCAACAGAAAATGTAAACACACTCATTATTCAGCATTTAGAGAGGTGTTTTTTTTTTTGTTTTTTTTTTTTAGCAGGATGATGGTTTAAAAGGAGCCTACAATAGCGTGCTGCCTGTTATCAGACAGTATATGACTGTAAATAATACATGCTCCAACACTAGCCTTCTCACAAAATATTCATCTGGAGCATCTCAGTTGTAGAGAAGCACAGCTACTCAGGCGTGATGATGTGAGACACTGGACCAAAAAGCTGCTACACATTTTTAAGGCTCACAACTCAACAATAAATTCATTTACAAAGCAAGAAAGACTCGTGGCGTTTCAGTGACACAAACTCAACAGAAGCCGTGTAATGTGTTGCAATGCCAGCTTCAGTTGATTTTATTTTAAGGGTTGCTTAGTTAGCAAATAACACCGCTGTAGTAACTGGTGTGGTTATTTTTTTTTTTTTCTTGTCGGCTAGCCAGCAGCTAACAGACACAGTAGCCCATTACCAACCACCGCCATCACTAGGTCAGTGTTTATGAACCAGCGTCGCTCTTAACATAAATACTGTTGCTGAGCTAATGATGATACGTCTCACAAAGAAACAAGGCACTGTTGGTTTTAAGTCCTTCCAAGGAAAAGCGGAAACCACCTTCTACATGTTGACCAGTGTAACCAGCTAGTTATGCCTCTAGCTAACTGGGTAGCCACCGTGCTAGTACAAGCCCCTGTGGTAGTTATATCGATGTGATATCAAGACGTTGCTCGCTTGCCTTTGTATAAACAAAGACCACAAAAAAACACAGGATAACGTGATAACGCGACATTAAACAAAACAATACCTTTTCTGCGTCGACCTCGGCGCCTACAGGCTCATTTCCTCGGCAGAATTCTTTGTTTGTGTGGTTTAATGGCTTGTTTTCATCAATCCGTCTCGTCTATCTCCTGCAGGAGTCGTGCCGCCCCGGCTGACAGCGCTACAGCTCCGGATGACAGCGCCCCGCCCTTAGCAACCAATCAGAGGCCGAGGTTCTGGAGACTGAGGAAAATGACGTTTTCTATTGGTAGACAGCCGTGTCTATCAACGTGTCGCTAGGGGCGCACCTTGGTCCAAGGGCAGGACACCTGCTCCACAAGGATGCTGAGCGCAGCAGGTGAGCGGCCGAATCCACTGATGAAAGAGCGGTGGGTAAAAGAGATAGGGGCCAATGTCCGCACACAAAATAACAAAATAATAACCATGTGTTTTTAATGGCGTGTTCACATGTACATGCTATTGTGCTAACCTTTTGATTTTACAAACACACCAACGTGCTGGCTAATATGCACCATCTCAATTTTCACTTATTAAATGATTTTCCCATTGAATAATATCCACATTACTTTTAATCTAAGAGGTTATCCGTTGATGGTGTTTTAGCTTTTCATTGAGTAACAAGAGAAAAGCAGAAGCTAATAGGGAGGTGGGCAGGGCTTTACTTCTCTTTTTGGTTATTTTAAGGATGTGATGATTTTAGAACAGAATTACACACTCAGCATACTTCTTTTCAGTCACACTGTCTATGCATGTGTCCTGTTCCTTTTCAAAGCATGTTTTGTTTTTGCAGCTATCGTTTCCTCCTAAAATGAAGCCAAATTTCAGTTCTTTTTTTTTCATGTATTTTTCATTTTAGTTTTTATTGTTTCATTCAGATATCCATCTCCTCAGGGACACAAATGAACAAAATAATTCATCAACCCAACTCCAACAAAAACAATAATATACAGTACTGAAAAAACTGTATCCTGTAACAGATATTACACAACAAAAACAAACACATGTACAGTTGCACGACATTATGGGAAAAGATAGTCTTGACTTGATCAGTGGAACAAAGAAAAAGTAAAAGAAAGTTAACCCATAAAGACCCAAACATTCACAATTGGCCAAAAGCATCTACAGATCAAACCTAGTGACCCACTAATCATATCAATACACATAAATAATTGGAAATAATAAGAAAAAAAAGCAGTTTGTCAACTTTTCATGGTCATCAGATGTGACTGATTTGGACATTCAGAGGCTCTGTAGTGAACATGGAAACACTGTCATCTTCTACAATACTGACTTCACCAGTAACACCCATGAAGTTGGATCAATGACAGTGGATGAACAAACTTAGTTTGTGTCCAGTTAATGCTATAGTTTACTGAAAAAGTCCCCTTTTCTTCAGTTTTTTTTTTTTTTTTTTTTTTGTGTTTTGATACAATAACCTTAGCTTTTACTCTGAGAAAAATTAAACATAAAATAAAATGATTTTCACTGGAAAAATGCAACATTCAGGGAACAATATTAAGATAAATGATGATAAATCACTTAGGAAAGGTTCGATAAAGAGAAAAAATATTTGGGGAACTATCACAAACTATCAAGTCACACTGGGTCCTTATGGGTTAAACATTTCATTAAATTCCCTAGTCTCTGCACAACATTCATCAACTGGTTCCTTTCTCTTTTGCCAGTTGTTTGATGCCGGTGGCAACACAAAAGACAGAACAAATGGATATTACATATCAGTATAAAAAAGTATAAATATAAAACAAATGAGAAGTACTGAAGTTAGCACGATTCAAAACACAATAACAAAAGTCAAATAAATGCTTCATTTGTAGACGACTAAACTAAACATAATATGACATGAGAGCACCACCTATCTTCATCCAGTCCTGATCAGTCACATTAAGAGAAGGTCTGAACAAAATAATTCAACAATATCAAAATGTACAATTTACCAAGGCATAGTCAATAACAATACTGTACCAACAGATGGAGCATACAAAATGACATGTGCTAAGCATTTAAGAGCCATAAAATTACAAATTGCATCATAATACCAACCATAACAGCTTAAAAATAAGGCAAAAGTGTGCATCGTTTGACAAAGGTTGAAGAGAAAGATAGCTGCTGCTACATGAGTGATTCACATTCAGTCATCGTTGATGTTCTTCTATCATATGTGGGTGTTACATATTTAAAGATCCTTGTATAATTATTATTTTTTTCTTTTATCACAAATGTGACATATTTCAAATGCTAATATGTTCAGTTCACTTTTTTTTGTTTAGACATCTTAGACATGCATGCCCCATAATAGAGAATACAGTGCCGATAGAAAGTATTCACCCTGCTTTTTTTTTTTTTTTTTTTAATTGCCTTTAAATATTGATTCATGGTCAATATAATTTGGATTTTATTTTATTTACAGATTAACCAGAATAAGATTATATCCACTGTTAATACTTGTATTTGTGGCAGTATTAACAGTTACATACATTTGTTCTAGCTATTGGTAATTATACTAGCACCAGCTGTTCTACTTTTCAACAGTTTAACTTCAGATTGCAGTTTCTCTCTCTTTTTTTTCCTCTTCCTTTACCCTCTCTCTTTAACCCCTACTAGTAAAGGCAGATGACCATTCTCCAGGTAGTCAGGGTCTGCTTCAGGTTTTTGCCTGTTAAAAGAATGTTTTTCCTCACTACTGTCACCAAGTGTTTGCTCCTGGAGGATTCTGTTGGGTGTGTATTGGCTTGAGAGTCTGGTTTTGTCCAGCTTTATATGAAATGTGTCATGAGACAACTTTTGTTACAATTTGACGCTATAAAAATACAGTTTGATCGATTGATTGAATAAATAAAGAATAACAAGAAGAATAAATAAGAGCAAAATAAATGTTACTGACATCCACAAAATTAGGTTAATCAATTAAAATTATGTGATATAAAATTGCCTAAATATTCAGCTTCTTGAAAGTATCTACACTTATTCAGCAGAAGTCTGGGCAGTCGGTGATAATAATGTCACAACTAGTGAAATGGAGATCACCTGAGGACAGTGAATGCATCTCAGGTGATTGTTGTATACAGACACCTGTCTACAATTACACCATGAAGACAAAAACAAACAAACAAATAAAAAAATACTTCATGCAATGTTTTTTTTGTTTTTTTTTTTTGTCTCTTAACATCCTTGGAAGTTCAGTAAGACCCATTATATAATAACCCAGTCCCCCGCTGAACCTTCCCACCCATCCACACACACATGACCCTCTACAGTCACAGCACTCTGTAGATCTGCTTATACATAATCTGCTCTCAACTGTACATATTGCAAATACTGTAAATATTGCACTTACTGCTCTTTGCACTTCTGATTAGATGCCAAACTGTATTTCTTTACCCTGTATCTACACGTGTAATGACGATAAAATCTAATCTAATCTAATATATAATAAAAGGAATACGGTAGACATGTAAATCTTCCCAGAACAAGTCGTCCTCAAAAAACTGATAGGCCAAAAAGAAAGAGAGCACAGATGGAAACCACCAAGACACCAAGTCTTCTTCTTCGTTGGTTCCAAGTGAACCAAAAATAATTTATAGGCTTTTCACCCATTAGACTAGACCCTATGTTTGGCAAACTGCACACTACCATAAATGCAACATCTCCAAGGATCCTCTATGATTAATTGACATTAGTTTGAAGAAATTTGTTTTTACTCAAACATCAAATAATTTTGTGTTTATATCAACCATTTTGACAATAAAATAGGAACACATTCAAGGGGGTGAATTCTTTTCATAGGCACTATATGTAGTATATTTAACACAAGTTTTTCACAATTAAAATGAAAATAAAACGTAATAATGATAATTTGATGTTGCCTTTCATGTTTTGTAATCGTTTCACAAGTCCGATATTACATTCAATTAAAGGGTTAATATTTATCTAAACCCACTTTTATTAGTCTTTGGTTCATTTATTTGTGTATTTGGACCCTAATAGTTCATACAGTTTGAATTTGAACCCTCTAGGTGCTGCAAATTTATCTTTATATTTGTTTTGGCAAAAATTGAGTGGATTTCTACAACTCATTTTAATTCCTGCTTAGTTTGTTGCATCTATATCTAGTTACGTCATGACATTGCATACATATAAAGGCCAAGACTTCCGACAAACATTTCTCCAAGTATGACATAATTGTTTATCAGTAGCAGCGGTTGTAGTAAAAACTGAAAATATGTCCAAACTTTGAGCCGATTGCCTAAAATATTCAGATGTCGGTTGTATAAACGGCCACAAGTGGCTGAATCGGACAGAGCAGCGCAGTCAACAACTCGGAGGGGTGGGGGTGTGAAGTGGCGCTTTTTTCATTTAAAGGGACAGCGCTCAAAACAATCTTTCTGGTGTCATTACACAGAAATAGGTCCGAAGATGGACCTGTGGAGTTGAATTAATGAAGAATTCAGACCCAAACATAGCATTTACAGTTCATGTAGACCACAGGGAAATGTTTGAAAATACACAATTCCATTCAAAAAAGTAAAATATCACTACTTTAAGTGTCAATTTTGAAAGTTTATAAGCAGATTTTACTCAATATTCTCTTATATTTTTCTGTTAGTGCAATAGTTTATGTAATACTATAATTTTGAGGCTTTAGGCAGATGAAAATTAAAGTGAATTGAAGATATGTTTTAATTGTAATTTTAAAAGTTTATGTATTTTTTTTATACATAAACAAAAGCAAAATGAAATAATCAATTAGAATTTTGATTAGAATAATTATAGTTCTACCATTTTATGAACAGTACTTTTAGTCAAATGAAAAACAGACAAGTCTCGGCACAGTGTTCGATAAGTTTCAAGTCTAAAATCAAGACATCTTCGTTGTTCAATCACTCCAGACAGAAGTATATTTGTGTGATAAGAGATATGTCTGGCTGCTTGTCAACTTTTCAGCTTAACTACAGAGTCTTGTTTCAGAGAGAACATGAACAGTACGATAATATGCGTTTTTTTTTTAAGTAAACTTCCTCTGTGATCACCTTCTGGATAACAGTGGGATGTAGATGCTGGTATTTTATCTTTTTGTCAGTCTTGGCTCCTCTTCTTTTTTTTAGTCCTGTGTTCAGTTCATTATAACACTGTCAAAAGTATGGCCATGTAAGCATGCAAGCTAAATGGCTTTACTTTTTTTTTATGTTTATCTTGCTTGGAGGCATTTCAGAGCATGATGAGATACTGTAGCTCAGCAGTTTAGAATTTTTTTCATGTAAAACTGGGTCTAATTCAATCATCTTTACGTTGGAAGGTAAAACCAAATATGCCTCAACCCGTAATTTGTGAAGCATCAGGAAAACTCCTGACATCAGGCGTAGCGTGGGTCGGCATCAGTCAGTGTTACGTGCTGGAGGTAGGCCGCTGGAGCCCGTGATGTCTCCGTGAAAATTGTGAAGGACGTGAGGCTTTTGCGATCTTTTTTTACCGTACTTCTCCTCTGCCAGCGACAGAGTAAAACTTCCACCTGCTCTCTGAAGAAGCTGGTGGTCAGTGTGTATAAGATGGGGTTTAAAGCACTATTGATAGGAAGGATGAAGATGACAACCCAGCTGGAAATTGTTCCTGAAGAAGAAAAAAAAGGAGTTAGAAATGTACTTCAGACACCTCCGAGTGTATGTGCACATACACAGTCTGTTTCTAGTCCAAATTATTTTATTACATTCAGGTAAAGCCACCTCACCAGGTATTTCCACCTCCAGTAGTGAGAGGACCTTGACCAGAAATATGGGAATCCAGCAGAGGGCGTCAGAGAACACTATGAAGAAAAACCTGTTGGCCACGGCAACATCTTTGTGCAGTCTGCTCTTCAGGTCTGCAGCGTTGATGCCAGTTTTATAGATGGAGCAGAACATACTGGAGTAGCAAAACACGATGACTAGGAACGCCAAGAGATTTAGTCCTGAACAAATAGATCACACACACATAACCGTTTGTATATGACATTAGTGGTGTCAAAACCATTTTTATTCAGGTTCCAATTAGATCTCAAGTGGGTCAGACCAGTAAAATATTATCATAATAACCAATAAATAGTGACAACTGCAAATTTTCTCTTTGTCTTTGTGTAAAAAAGTTACATTTTTATGCATAAAAAAAGTTCCCATTGCAAACTATCTTTTTTACCAAAAAATGTGAATCTGAGCAACTTGAAATGAATTAAGAGAAGTAAATTATTCTAAAAGTATTCTGCCTCTTACTGTATTCATATTTTTATTGTTTTCAAAACTTCACATAGCTTACAGAAACACAAAAGTGAAAATAAATTAATAAATACAAGAGAAACAAACAAAAAGGAGAGGTAAATAAGGAAATGAAATAAAAATAAAATAGGGTGTACAACTTTATCTTTATCCACATATTATATTTATTTGCTGTACTGGATAAAGTTTTTTTTTTTAACCATATTTCTTTCCATTTTTAATTTAACGCTAATCTGACTTGACACACACACACACACACACGCACACACACACACACACACACACACACATATATATATATAATTATTATTATTATTATTATTATTTTTTTTTTTAATCCTGAAGAAATCATTACACTGAAGTTCAGCTCAGATACTGGATAGAAAAGATGAAGATAAATAATAACATCAAACCCAATGAACTGATTTATAATAACACTGAAAAGAAAAAAAAGATTATATGTATCTTCATAAAAACTTTGTTAATGCAAAACACTACACCAAAAATCACTAGTACTAGGCTTCAATTGCTCTTCATTAAGAGGATAAATTAAAACCCACTGTAATTGTGTGTTGTTGACGAATCCAATGTGTGGAACAAAGGATCTTAAAACATATGATGTAAGACAATTAATAAATAAATGAACAAATCATGCAAATATGCAGTATTATCATCCTTATACACAGCTCTCTGCGTGCACAAACGCATTTTATCCTTTTATCTCTTCAATGTGTGCTGCACATCCCATCACTTTTCTGATGGTAAAGTTTATTTGTTAATCCATAAAGACACAGTGCTGCTTTTGTGGCAGCTCCCAAATAAATTCTTTCTATTTTTACTTTTTCTAGCTGATTAATCACCATTTTAAAACACTATTATCCTTTGTATTTTGATTTTTTTTTTTGGTGTAATTCATGTATTTGCCTGTATTTAATTCACTGATCATATAGATGTTCATGAAATGTCATGAAATGAGTAAATTCAAAGTTAATTATATCCAAAAAGAGAAAAAGTGACTTTTTCAGCAAAGATATTGCTAACCAAATGTAAAACCCAGTGTTTCCATCCACTATTATTTGATCCAACTCCATGGGATTTACTGGTGAATCAATGTTGTAGAAGATGACAGTGTTTCCATGGTAACTACGAAGCCCCTGTCAGTTAGAAAATAAATTTTTCTCTGAAATTAACCTTACCTAATAGATTTATCACCATTTTTTTTATAACATTATCCTCTTAATTTTGCATTTTCCCCCAGTGAAAATAGTGTATTTTTCTGTTTAATTTACTCATCATCTAGATGTTCATAAAAGCACAAAGCAAATTCAGAGGTTAAAAAAAATTAAGAAAAAGTGACTTTTTTAAAAAGTAAAATATATCATTAACTGAACATAAACAATGTTTCCATTCACTGTCATTGATCAAACTCCATGGGTTTTACTGGTGAATCAGCGTTGTAGAAGAGGACGGTGTTTCCATGGCAACCACAGAGCCTCTGAACAATCAAATGAGTCATATCAGATGACCATGAAAAGAGGATGAACTGTATTTTACATTAATTATTTACATGTATTGATAGGATTAATGCATCAACAGTTTGGATCAGATGATGGTTTGTGTCACCGGTGGCTGTTTGGGTCTTTATGGGTTAATACAATTAAATTTAACCACTTGTCTAAAATCAGATCATGAATGTTTTATTAGTTTCGCTAACTGTCACAAAAGTAAATCCTTTCCACTAAGGTAAGGTAAGGTAAGATAAGCCTTAATTAGTGCCACAAGGGGAAATTCCAAATATCATGAGACTTGACTTAATAGATTCGGTTGAATCAATTAAAATTTTTTAGTTCATTTACAAAATAACCATAACACCAATATGAAACTGACCTCAGAAAATACATGCTTATATTTTTCACCATCTTACCTAGAAATATGCCGGTTGAATATCCTTTGGATGTAGGTTTCTCTTGCCTGTCTGAGTGCAGGGGGAAGCATACACCGTTACGTCCATAGTAGTTTCCAAACACCTCTTCGTTCATTAAGGGCACAGCAGCAATAACAAAGCCCAGCAGCCAAATGGAGACCAGAAAAACCTTGCAATGGAACAAAAAATACAATATTATGACTTCTGACAATGTTAAAGTCCATGTTAAACACTGACTTTGGACCAAGAAGTTTGAAGAAATCATCCTGCAGAACATGATCAGCCTGTGTCTGCACCAAAAATGTCAGATCGTCCTGTGCCAGATCATGCTTTAATCAAGCAACTAAGGATTCGGTGTTCATGTATGATTCACATATCGATAAGTAGACAGTTAACATAAACACAATTATATAAAAAGGTGTGAACTTATTTAAAAGGGAAGATCACATTTTTTTAGTTTTGACACTAAAAATAAAAAGTTGAAAATGCCAAAACTGAGACTGTGAGAACAGGCACATTATGTAAAGTCAGAACTCTTGGTGTGATTTTTGGACTACATCTCTCTCATTTTAATAATGCAGTGCAGAATTGTTTTTTCAGCTAAAGTAAACTCCTGTCTTACCCATGCTTCTTTCTCAAACGTGTACTCTTGTAATGTAAGGTCATGTTATGTTGCTTTACTGACTATAACTGATGTTCAGATTCCACTTCATTCTGACATACACCGTCTATCTGCTTTATTCTGCATTGATTCAAAAGTTCACTCAAAAATATATAAAAGATTCACTATTTCTATGTCCAGATGAGATCAGTTGATTATGTGGACAAAGGTGACCAGACCCTCGCAGTCAGCGCTCCAAAACTCACTGAAATCAGACATTAGCATCTTTTAATATCCTCTTTTAAAACCTTTGACACCAGTGTTTTTTTTGGGTTTTTTTACCTCACAGATGGTCTGAGTCTCATGTTGGTTGTAATGTATTTGTTGACTTTATCATTGTTGTTTTGTGGTTTAATTTGGTCAAGAAACGCACTAAAATAAAGCTAATTCTGAAAAAAATTCCTATGCTTTTACGATGTTTTTATAATTCACAATATGTTTATCTGGATTAGATATAGCCACTTACCATTGTCTGATATTTGCCAGGGCGCAGATTGCTGAATGGGAAAACAATGACCACAAACTTCTCCAAAGTGAGGTATGTTAGGAGGAGAACAGACACCTGAGAGATGAAAACATGATCATTATTAGTCACATGTTGAATATATTTCCACTCAACTATAAAAAAAACAGTTGATATGGTGATGAGTACTTTTATGAAACTGGGTTCATTTTGGTACCTGGCTCTGTGCCAGCCGTTTAGACCCAATAATAAAAGAGAAATTTATACATATTTCCTGCCAGGATGTACCTAATGATGACCTCAGCTAAATGCAACAAAATTATAATGTCACTCCCAAAATGATTGAATTAATAATAAAATAATGGGGCCAAAACTAAGACCAAAATTGGGTCATGAAAAGCTACCTCAGTAAATGCTCTTATATACTGCTATAAATAAAGACACTGTATTCAATTTGACAATCACTGTGGTTTTTCATGTCTCATTTCAGTTTTTGTATGCAACCCATTGTGTCCACTTGCGTTACATGCAGAGCCTGCCCTGCATATAAATCGCAAATGCTTTTGCAACAGCAGCCACTTTTATGAAACCTTGCATAATTACTTGAATTCCCAAAAGTGTACCTGTGAGAAAATAAAGAGATATTCAGTAAAATAGTAGCGTGCAATTTTCATGTCCTTTTGACATATATGCAGATTTTTTGATTAAATATAATGTAAAAAAATAATAGAAAAATGTGTTTTTATCTGAAAAATAGTTTCTCTTTTATCTCAGTAAATCTTTTTTTTTTTTTTTTTTTAAATAGACCCAAATTGCTTCCAAATTTATTTCATAACATTAATCTACATCTGGTTTGAATTTTAAGCCCCTTGTTTTTAGGGAGCAGTTCTATAGAAGCACTCACATACTGTAGACTCTATCTTATAACATAATATACGCAGTGAAAAGCCACAATGAGCAGACTTTAATACTTTCAAAAATGGAATAAAAGGTAAGTCTTAGAGATGAACACGAGTGGAAAAAAATTATAATCCGACACTATAATGGGGTTCAATTATACGGTGGAATATTTGTGTGTATCAGGTTGCGTATTAATCTATTTCTGATTACCTCTGAGGAGAGCATGGCCAGGAATCCAATAGTGCGGCACCCTATGCTTTCCATCCAGAGCAGAGCATTACGATTATACCGACCACGAAACTTCACATCAAACACCCCGACAAAAAAAAGGTAAACCCCCATAAGGCAGTCTGCACCTGGAAGAGACAGAGGCAACAATGAGTCCACTCAGAGGGTCAAAATGTCACAATAAAAGCACGTACAGGGGCATTATTTTTAGTTACATCCACTTGTCTGAGACACATGTGTGGCTCTGTGGGTGGGTGAGAAAAATGTGAGTCATACGGAGCTGTTTTTAAACACCAGGAAGCCACAATTACACAAAAATTTGAGAAAAATTGGGTTGTTATCTTTAGAGGTTAGCGCTGCACTGGATAAATAAATTGTGCAGCTGCAGTGAAACAGGTGATGGGAATTTTATATGCAAGGTTAAAAGACGCACAAGAGCCGTCTCACAGTTGAATGAATTGACAAGATGCAGATCATTTACAGTATGTCAGTCAAAATTCGAAGCCAAAAGGTACATTTTATTTATTATTATTTCTTCTATGCATATTTGCTCCTATATGCACTTTTCATTCATACAGAAAACAGTCTGTGCTGTGTTATTTTACCGCCTATAGATGAATAAATGACAATGGCAGCTTTATTATAATTGATGATCATTTTTAGGGAATTTCTGCTTTATTTCATGCGATTGTAAAATAGTGAGAGTAACAGCAGGGTAAGAGAAACACAGGTCAGAAAAGTATTTATAAGTACACAAAGTATAAATAAATGAAGCCAGTGAAATTCAGGAAATCTTTAATATCCTGCTGATGTACATTTTAGTCAATTATATTTACAGTTTCTTCATTTAAAAAAATGTAAAATGTAGATTAATTTGTAATTAATTTGTAAAATCTGTAATTTTTAGTTGTTCTTCACCTGTAACCAATCTGCCTCCATTCAGACATAAATATATAAATTACATCTTAATGGAAGATGCTGTCACTGTCACTCTTGTTAATGTTATTATTATTATTTTTTTAATCACACATTTTATTTTACTCACGCATTTAAGTTAACCATATGATGCATTCTTTCAGGTATTTCTGTATTGCATTGGATGGCATTTACAAGCTATTTGCTAAACTGTATCACTACTTAACGCTACAAATTCACTAAATATCTTGTATTAATTACATGCTGGTACAAACATGTCTTTGTGTGCAGAATAACGCAGCCTGGTTCAGGATAAGCCCATATTTTCACCACAATTTCTGACCAAGTATTTCACTGTCAGTATTATTAAACATAAATTCAATATTACTCATAAACTCTATTATCCCATATGGAAAATGTGTTTTGGATAACAGTGCTACATGTTGGTGCATTCACATTCAGACACATACAATAACAAAATAACTCTTGAAGTCAGCATAGTCACAATTATGTATTACACCTACTCCATATATTGCACCCTTCCCTCCAAGATATAATTAAAAGAATAAATATAATTAACCCAGAAGGACCCAGTGTGACGTATATCAGTTCCCAAATGAATTTTTTTCTGAAATTAACCTTACCTAATAGATTTATCCCCATTTTTTTTTTTTATAACATTATCCTCTTAATTTTGCATTTTTTTCCCAGTGAAAATAGTGTATTTTTCTGTTTAATTTACTCATCTAGATGTTCATAAAAGCACAAAGCAAATTCAGAGGTTATTGTATAAAAAACAGAAAAAAATGAAGAAAAAGTGACTTTTTAAAAAAAAAAAAAAAGTATATAATTAACTGAACATAAACAGTTTTTCCATTCACTGTCATTGATCAAACTCCATGGATTTTACTGGTGAATCAGCGTTGTAGAAGAGGACGGTGTTTCCATGGCAACCAGAGCCTCTGAACAATCAAATGGGTCATATCAGATGACCATGAATAGAGGATGAACTGTATTTTACATTAATTATTTACATGGATTGATAGGATTAATGCATCAACAGTTTGGATCAGTGGATGCTTTTGGTCAACAGTGAATGTCTGGGTCTTTATGGGTTAATACAAGTTGATTTAACAAGGGAGGGAGAACTTTCATTCCTTAACAATACTCATTTCAAAAGCATTGAAACACATGAGTAGTAAGAACATGGTTAGTTTTAAAAGCCAGACCTCAGGCAAGGTTGAATAACAGACAGAGAACTCAGGGCCCAAAACTCAGATTTAAAACAACGGAAAGAGACGTGTGAAATTAACATAAACTATCTGCAGACATGTGGCAATTTGTACTGATTATTTAGGAACTGGCACATTATAATAGCACCACAGCGGGACAAAGTCTTCCCAGTTCTGGTTGTGTCCCATTTGACCTCATCTTGGAAAAAAATATGTATTTCACTCATTGTATGACAAAAATATTTTTTTTATCCTGTTTGCATTATACCAAGAATTACAAATATGTTGAATTAAAAGACCAACAATGACACATTTTGTTGTAAAATTGATCAGTTTTTCCAGCATCAAGCATGAAAACGCACAATAGACTATGTGAAAAATTGTGCCAGTTATGTCATTGTGACCCTTTCTCTCCACAGCCTTTTCAGAGCCATTAAAAATATCGCTGCTGCTTCAACATCACCAGAATTTACAGCTTCTCTCTTTTAACACTTTTTCACAAAATGCTCAAAGAACCGGGTGAAAAGTGTCACGTTTCTGTGTTCATCGTGTGCATCAAGTGAGGTTAGAGGTGTAGTCCACTGAGCCACAGTGGCTGTTTCTGGCATGTGCTTATCTGTGGCCGGACATTGTTGGGGGGGGGGCAGTGGTGGCAATGAGCCTCAAAATAAAAAAGTGGAAAAAAAGTGAAGTGAAAGTTACTCTGTGAAATTGTTTTTTTATTTTATAATGCAGTGTCTCAACCTTTTTTTGAACAAAGATGCGTTAACGGCAGCATCGGGGGGGGACAATGTGGTGTCTCAGACAGGGTGCCATTCAAACCAGCACCCCCACTGCAGAGCCATTCCACAAAAAACACTCATTTCCACAGACTTTGACTCTTTATGTTTGTCTCATTTGCCCCAGCTGCTCATATTCTTTACTTTGTGTCTGGACTGTAGCATATACCGTATACGTAGTTAGATGTACTTACAGCACAGGACTTTGATGCAGGCAGCGTGCAGGTTGTTCTCAGCTCGTATCAGTGACCTCATTCCGATGACTAAAAGGTTACCAAAACAGGTTATGAAGGCCATCACCCACACAGACACTCGCAGCACTGTGTTAGCCAGTAGATCCTCAAAAGAAGAAATACCATCTGTGTTTGGTTTACAGGACCTGACATGAGGCGCATAGGAACAGTACTGGAACTTCTTAAAGTAGCTGGAATAGAAAAATTGAAAATGACAGCAAGAGAGAAAAAAAAAAAACAGATGTGAAGATTGTGGAGCCTGTGTAAGATCATACGTACATGTGGGAAAGGTTCTTCATTGGCAGAAACATTTTAAGCTGGATATCTGGGATTTCTATTCCCTCTAATGCCCTGAAAAAGAAGAGCAACATGTCAATAACATATAACCTGCAGAAATGTGTGTGTGTGTGTTTACTTACAGAGACTGAAGCTGTGTCAGGTGTTTAAAGTGGTCCGGGTGAATATGAAGAAGAGGATTGTTGGAAATATTTCTGCAACAAGAACCAGATGCTCATATATATATGTTGATTTAACTCACATGAGTGAAATATAACAAGTGATGACACAGCAATAAAATAGACAGACTGGATGAAAGATTGGTCATATTTTACACAGCATGCCGTTTAGTTTACAGTTGAAATTTGTGGAGTTGTTTAACTTCACAGCAACTGTCTGATTATTGCAGCCTTGATACCTAACTTTTTTCCAAGCGTGTGTGATTCAACGCGTATGAATCAACCGTTTTCTAATTCAGATCAGACTGTTGTGGAAAATGAAGTATTTAATTGCGCCGCTTAATTAGCAGTACATAGATGTAAAAGACAAGCCCCAGTTTGTCTTAGTATTTACTTTATCTCTTTGAAAACTTGGAGCTACTCTTCCACATGAAAACATATGGATAAAAAAAGAGCGAAAAAGAAAGGGTTAAGTGAACGAGGCAGTTTACGAGGCAGACTGAACACGATACCGTTTTATTTAATTGTAATCGTTCAGGATGTTCAAGCCACAAACTGCTTCCGTAAAGTGCTGCTGGCACACACAACAGGACATTAGACCAAACATCCACTTATTCTCACAATTTTAAACAAACTCATGTCTGGTAAATACATTCAGTCTGTACAATCCGACCTTACTGATGTCTAAAAACACAACAAACATCACAGATGACGCAGATTATTCATGAGATATGTTTTTATTTCACATTTCAACAGTTTGCTGCTAGTGATGAATTGCTGTTTACATCGAACCAAACCTGACTGATAAAACAAAAAAAAAAAAAACAAACATAATGAGAAGTCTCGACAGAGTTTCAGTCCAAGGCTATCATGTTCCGATCCTCAAGAGTAAAATGTCAGCAAATTCACTGATCAGTAAAACATCTGTCAACTTTGTTCCTTTTTCGCGTCTGGTTTTGTGCAGAACATGGACAGAGGGGTCATTATAATTATTGATGGAATCTGAAGTCTTTGACCGTGAATCATTATTTTGTATAATACCGTCGATGATGTGCATAAAGACATATCAACTGCATGTTTACCCAAAATGAATACTTTGGATAACTGTTCAAACACAGTGTGTTAAAACTGAAAGTGCCTGAAGTGATAAAAACAAAAAACAGCTGCTTTTATTAACATGAATGTTAATGTTGAAGTGATTGAAAATTGGCCAGTGTGAGAAATGCCACACATGTTCTAAATGTTTGCGGTGTTCTTGAGCCTGTATTATAAACACAAATGTGTGATTCCAACCTTGAACTCCTGGTGCTCTGACATCATTCATTCGCATTATTTTAACTTAAAAATATTTTCTAAAGGTATCATCTGACATCGTGCCAAAAATGTTGTAGAGGTCATTTCTAAACTATTGGCCTAGCCCATCATCGCTTTAATACCACTTTTTACCACTAGACTAAGTACTGAGTCTCAAACACCTCAGCCTGAAGTTCACAAAAGGCAAATATGAGGAAGTCAAACTGAACTAGATCAGATGGAAGGAAACGATGAAGGGACAGTAAATACAACAACAAATGAAGAGTTTAATAATGTTCACCACTGAGCAATACAACTGCTTGAAAGGCTCCACTGCTAATGTATATCTTTATCTCTCTCTCTCTCTCTCCCCACACACACACACACACACACACACACACACACACACACACACACACACACCTTTTAAATACATTTTTACCACAACGTTTATGTTATGTAATGTTTACCGCAAGTGTGTTATTAAATATTTTGAATGATGATAATAAATACATATTACATTATAACAACTGTAGTTATTATAAATGGTAATGAAATACCTCTGTATTATTACTGTATGCTGTTGTTTTTAATCTAAAATAATTTCAGAATCTAATGTGATTCATTAGTTTCTTAAGTGTCATTTTGAAGCCAGTATTTGCATTGGTTTACATGTCGGCATGTAGGAGCCAAAGAGACCATATTTGGACAAAAGGGCCAGAGCCCCATCAGTCAAACAGGTCAGGGCTGCCTGTAAGGGGTCAAAGGTGAGTGAATGCTAAACACTACCTCACTTGTAAACACGGTAAACGTCAGAGGTCTTGATAGTGTAACCTTAATTATAATTGTGCTGTCTTTCTGAAAAAATGTGATTTATTAAATAAACATAAATGCTAGCACGCAAATTTTATATGTGTACAAATGAAGTCAAAATATGTCTTTTTAGAACTTACTGTACTTCACTGTACACAGCTCAACTTTGGTATAGCTATAGCAAAGCAAAGATAAACAAGATCAAGGTGGCTTATAATGATGCACTGAGAATCTTACTTAAGGCTCCAATGGGAAAGTGCAAGGGCCTTATTGTCAACACAAATGTTCCCACATTTCAGGCTCTAATGAGGAACTGTATGCACAAATTTATGTGTAAGTTATATGAATCTAGAAATGGGATCATCATGTGTGATATAAAAGAGAGTGATACTGTCTACAATTCTGACATGTGGAAACACTGGAAAAAACAACTGTATGTAACTGTATGTTTTTTTAAAAATCTCTTTTTAGATGTAATGATTGTGTGTGTGTGTGTGTGTGTGTGTGTGTGTGTGTGTGTGTGTGGGGGGGGTCTTTTGTGTTTCTTTTTGTTTCTGTAAATGTCCTACAATTGTAAGTGTGTATTTCTTATATGTATGATCTGGACCCTGAGTCTGTAATAAAGTATAATGATAATAATAATAATAATAAACTTTTAAAGTTTGACTAAGCAACGGAATGAGCTGTCAGTCACACCTGACAACGACTGCCTGACACAGCAGACATTATTATGGTCTATCAGACCTGAGATCGGATTAACAGACGGAAAAAGAACCAACAGATAAAGGGTCAAAATGAAACGGGTAAGAAGCGTCGCTCGGTTTTAGGCCAAAGCCACCATTTACTCACAGTTTCAGGAGAGACTTGGAGAGACTCTTGAAGGTCTTCTGTGGCAGCTCTTTAATTCTGTTGCTGGACAGGTTTCTATGAGTGAAATTGACAAGGAACAAAGAAATGGAAACAATAAACCAATCTGACAAAGACTGACAGAAATTGGAAAATCACGTCCAATGACTGTCTATATTAGTGATGAGAACACATTCTCACAGGTCAGCCAGTTTCCACAGGGACTTGAACGTGTCTTCAGGGACTCTTCTGATCCTGTTGTCCATCAGTAATCTGGGCAGGGCAGAGCTGCTGTCAGAGACACTGCAGTTTGGTACAAAGTCCTGCTTCATTCCCTTGTGATGAATCCCTGTTAGGACTAAATCCAACCTGGTTTGTGGCAATAGCTGAAACATACAGCTCACTATCCCACAACGCTCTTAGTGCTAATACTCAAACTAAACCTGATTAAAGTATAACACCCTGAGTTTCTAGTGTATGTGAAACTTTTGGGCAGGACATTCTTTTAAAGCAGTCCTTTTCCTACCTATTGATTTTACACGGATTAAAAATTAATGAAAGGTTACCTTGTGACTTTTGACATTAAAAAGTTGGTGTTCATTGTACAGAAAAAACTTTCTTTTATAACTCATTTTATACTTTATTAACAAAGACAGACTGTCAGAGAATATTTCTGATGCTGTTTGTTCTGATTTATAGCTGCAGAAGCCAGTATCAGAGGGAAAAGTGTCAGAATATGTAACTCTTTCCCCATTTTCCGACAAAAAAAGAGTAACAATAGATGTATATAAAATAATAATATATTTCATTATTTTATGAAAAAGGGAAACCGCTTATATATGTAAAAGACTAACCAAAAATGTGCATCAGAAGGTAGATTATCTACAGCTACAACACAGATAAGGAGTTGCTATAGCAGTCTCATATCCTCATCATCCCCTTGAATTAATGTATGATAGATAATGACAGATTATTTTGGCGGGTGATGCTAAAAAATGATCAGATACTGCAGCTTAACTGACAGTCAGTAGTGACTAAAATCCTTTACTGATCTAAACTGTTTAATAATGATCCATTAATCCTATCAACAGATGTAAATAATTGGTGTAAAATGCAGTTTGTCGTCTTTCATGGTCATCAGATATGATGCATTTGGACGTGAACACTGTCTTCTACAATATTGATTCACCAGTAAAACCCATGGAGTGACAATGACAGTGGATGGACACGCTTGGTTTATGTTCAGTTAATGATAGATCTAGTTGAAAAAGTCACTTTTTCTTCAGTTTTCTCTGTTTGTGATATTAATCACAATGAACTTTAATCTAAACTTTTTTGAATATCTACATGATCAGTAAATTAAATATGGGAAAATAATAATGAGTCGCTTTTTCTTCAGTTTTGTCTATTTTTGATATAACAATTTCCTTTTTCTTTTCCCTGAGTTTTCATGAATATAATACATTAGTAAATTAAATGATAGAAAATACTTGATTTACACTGGGGAAAAAAAACAACTACATAGGATAATATTATAATAAATTGTGATAAATCACTAAAGAAAGGTTAAATAGAGAAAAAAAAATCATTTGAGGAATTGAAACAACAGTAGCTCTGGGTCTTCATGGGTTAAATATCATCTCAAGTTATAAAATTGATGGTGAGAAGTGAGAAACTTTTGAACACTAATAAATAAAATACATATTATATCATAACTCATCAATGGCATATGCATAAAATATTGAATTACAATGGGTATGAGGTACCAACAGTTTTATCAGTAAGTAAAATACTAGTACAGTAAAATACTATCATGATATTAACCTATAAATAATGACAAATTCAATTGTTTTTATCTTTGATTTAGTGTAAAAAAGTAAAATCACATCAAAATGTTTACGTGTACAAACTATCCTTTCACAAAAATATGAATAACCTCAACAAATATGGACAACCTGAAATGTTGTAAGAGAATTAAGTGCAATTTAACAATATTCTGCCTGTTACTGAATGTTTTGTGTATTTGTAGATCCACTGTGATGCACATGTGGAAATGACATAAGACAAAATATTGCAAAATGTTACAATTATTTATATTAAGACATTTCAGGTTGTTCATGTTATTCATATTTCTAAAGCAGCTTTGTAAACGTAAACACTTTAATGATGTATTTTTTTGTTTTTCACTGTAATTACTGTAAGGGTTGGGTGCACTTCAGATCATATTGGACTGTATGTGTCCCCTGAACTCAAATAAGTTTATTTTATGTAGTTCAGTTACTCACATACATGCATATTCACATTCATAAACTACCAGTTACTATTTAGGTGGCAGGTTTTTGTCATCTTCCACAACAGCGAAAGTGACATGAACAAGACGAAGCCTATCTTTTCAGCACCTGGATCTGTCAAACCAGTGTCCTTTACGTTGTAAAACATAGTGACAGACCATTTAGCCAGCCAAGGCTGACGCATTCACATGTCATCTTGACATCTTGACACGCAGAGGGTAAAACTAGAATGACAGACTGACAGATTTACACCTGTTCTGTGAGGAAATGACATAAATGATTAATGCCTTCTGTGGTTTCCTTGAGCATTTGTCAAACTACAGAGAATTATCTACAGCAGAAAAATAAATCAGTCCAGAGACAGACATAGTACATGGAACTTCTGTTGAGTTTTTATATGTATTCCATCAGAGAGAAACAAGAAATACAAAATAGAAATAAATATTTGAATTTTCTCCTTTAATCTATGGACTCTAAACTAAAATTTAAACTAAAAATCTTTCTGAGGATTAAGATTAGAATTAGAATAAACTGCAATAAAAGTGATTTAATAAAACCGAGCACATAGAAAACTTATAAAGGACTTATATTTTACTTTTTTAAATGGAATTATGCATTTTAAAACATTTCCCTGTGGTCTACATAAAATGTAAATGCTCTGTTTGGGTCTGAATTCTTCATTAATTCAACTCCACAAGCCCTATTTCTGAGTAATGACACCAGAAAGATTGTTTTGAGTATTGACTACAAACGCTGCTGCTGACAAACATAAACGTAACAAATTAAGTAGGAAGTAAAAAGAAATTCACTGGATTTTTACCAAAATGAATATAAAGATAGCTTTGCAGCACATGGAGGGTTCAAATTCACTGTTTATGAACTATTAGGGTCCAAATACACAAATAAATGAACCCAAGGATAATAAAAGTGGGCCCCTTTAAACTCAAATTAACCCGGTCCTGGTGTCTAAACTCTGGTGAGAAGTACGAACCCTTCCTTCCTCAGACCAGATAGTGTTCATTGGTCACATTTGAATGAAAACCTTCTGAAGTTTGATACTTATTTTGTGTCAGTAATACAGGACATGCTGAACATATTCAGTCCTCTATAGTCTGATTACATTCACAAGTCAGATCGTTGTGTTTTAGCTCTAACTTTTGCTCCTGACTGTTACTTTGATGCACACTGTCACAGGGTCACGTGACCATATGTTTGTTTTTGTGTTCAAATCTGGCTCCTGTTGAGACTTGAAGAAACTGAGGGAGTTTATTTGACTGACAATCTGGAGACTCTCAGCACATTTGGGAAAAAAAAACATCTCCAGATTTGCCTTGTGCTGCCAATGATGTTGCCAGTGCTAAAAATATACTCATATCTCTGGGCGTCACGCTGACTCATTCACCTCCAAAAGAAAACACGCGCTCCAAACTTTATGTCAGCAAATAATCATATTTGTCTTTCAGATTGTACCTTGAACTTCATTATTTTGCTGCATATTCCTTTCATTATATATCAATATGTCCAATATGTCCATTTCCATAAATATATATTATGTATTTATTATTAGACAAAATAACAATAGAATGTGTGTGTGACAGGTTGAAGTACCTTTTTTTTTTTTTTATGTTAAAAAGTATATTCTGTTTGTGAAGTATTCTATTGGGTCACTGGGATACATATTAGGTATTATAACTGTATATGTATTGATACTGAAGTAACCAGGTACAATATAATTACATTTATATTTAACTCTTTAAAGGGAAAATTGACATTTTAATGGACGATTTAAAATTGTTATTAAAATTATTCCATATTTTGGTTAAAAAAAACTAATGCATTTAGTTTTATTTAAAGCAATCAATGCACTTTTCAATGATTCACATCTGACTGATTGATACTGTCTCAGACAGGAAGTTGTTGTATGTGCACAGTTCAGATTATTATTGTAATGGCTGCCATTGATTAATATGGACTAGTGAGGACACGTAACTAGTTCGTGGTCTTTTTTTTTACACAACGCAGCCGTTGTGCTTTGGGATACGATACCATTATGTTTTAATCTCTTCATTTTCCCTATTCACACAGTTACAAACAAGAGAAAAATATTGAAATTTGTCTAAAAACTATTTCTTAGCGTGAACAGATCACAATAATTAGGACATATCACAGTTTGAAGGCTGTAGTACTCACTATTCAGTGGACGTGCTGCAGTTTGCCTCATCTTACATTTGTTTATTTTATACTGAAGAACATATTCCTTCAGCTTGACTGTGTTATTAAAACCTCTGAATCTGTGTCTAACTCATTAAATTATTGAAAGCAGACAAGTCTGACTAACCGGCGTGTGTGTGTGTGTGTGTAAACAGAGAATTTGCGAGGTTTTCCAACTAAAATAATAAACAAACTCCTCCAGACTCTTATAAGATCACCTCTTCCATGTTTTCCACTCACTTACTGAACGCTCCACAAACCAAATTGGGCGAGTCAATGAAAAGATATTAACATCTGTAAACTAAATGTGACTCATTGGCCCTCACACTTGGCACTACCTCTTGAAATGGAGTTGGAAGGGATAGGGGTTGAAACTTTCTTCTATGAAACAGGTCACCCCTTCAAGACCCGTTACAACACGGGTGTCAAACTCCTTTTTCTCCAGGGGGTACATTCTAATTAATCCTAATTTGATCTGAAGCGGGCCAGACCAGTAAAGTAATAACACAATAACTTAGAAATAATGACAACTTTTTCTCTGTTTCAGTGCAAAAAAACATTAAATTATGAACATATTTACATTTACAAACAATCCAATCACAAAAACATATGAATAACCTAAAAAAAAAAAAAAAGAAGTTTTGTGAATAAACTTACCATTTATACATGTGCATTACACAAAATTGGTATAATATTGTTACAATTTTGGAGTTTACAGGGAATTTATATAGAAAAACATTGTACTTTTTTTTTTTTTTTTGTAACACCTCATGTTAAAAGTAAACAGTGTAAGAATCCTAGCAGAGCTCACTGTTGGAGGACTTGTGGCTCTGTGAAAACAGGACTCACAGTTTTTGGGACTGTGCCAAGATTGTTCTGTACTGGTCATCTGTGATAAAGGAAATTAACAATATAATAGGAATGGATTCACCATGTGATTTTATTGTGAATTACCTGGGTAATATACCACACAAGATGAAAAAATCTGACAGATATCTCTTAGCAGGGGAAGAAAAAGCCATTAGTCGGAAATGGTTGTGTGAAGACCCCCCCAACACTTCTGGACTGGACAAAGGCTGAAATTTATTATATGGAAAGACTGACCTTTTCATTAAGGCTTGCTGCCAAGAAAGGTAAAAAATATTGAAAAAAGTGGAATGTAAATCTTGGTCAAGGACATTTCTGAATCTATATGTTATGTTAACCTACTGTATCTGGAACCTTTGTTTGTCTAGAGACTGAATCCGATGCTCTAAATGTTGTGGTCTATTTTTTTTTTTTTTTTTGTTTAATTTGTATATTAAAATGTACAAAAATATATATTTTAAATTGGAGTTTAGAACAAAAATATTTGCCTGGCTCATCGTTTTTCTAAATTGAACTGGATGAGTTTTGCTGTTTTGAAGCTAAACCAGTCAAGTTGAACCCTGAAGAATTACCAACCACATTTTTTTTTTTTTCATCATCTATAAATTTTTATACTGTTATGTTACTTTAGCTCATATTGGTCTGAATGTGGAACCTGAACTAAAATGAATGGGACAGCCTTGATTATTAATATCTTCAGTGTCATTTTTGTTCATTTCACAAATTCATCCCACGGGCCAGATTTCACCCTTTGGGTTTGGGCCGCACGTTTGACACCTGTGCATTACATCGTCAGCAGTCACTGGTGCTATAAACAAACGCAGCAACTTTGTTTGTGAAAGTTTTCATCATGCCGTCAGCAGCTGTAACTGTCTCTGTTACGTGGGCATCTTTTTGCGGCTATCAACCACTAATCGCAAAAATGCAGTCCATATTTCATCAAAAGGGCATTAAATGGTTAAATTTGTGTGGTTCTTTAACCACACTGCTGAACTTTTTTGCTGTGTTTACCCTGAGCTTACAGAGGATTTGAACAGAATTATGGGAGATTTCTCGTACCCCTCCATTTGTAGTGTGGTATTGAAAAATCTACATTTCGATTTCTTCCCTTTAGCCTTTCCCCTTCAACTCATCGAGAATTGGGACACCCCTACC